>CAJHQP010000113.1:0-290533 GCA_905132765.1 Moricandia arvensis
AGCCTAGTCAAGGTTCAAAGGAGAGAGTGATGAAGAGGATGCAAGTCTAGTCGACCATGGGCGACTAGACGTTTGTACGCATCTAGTCGCCCCATGGGCGACTAGACTTTGCGTAGAGTCTAGTCGCCAATGGGTGACTAGACTTTGTCAAGAGTCTAGTCGCTCATGGGCGACTAGACGTTGAGTGTCTTGTCGCTCATGGGCGACTAGAAGTTGCGTGTCTAGTCTCCCACGGGCGTCTAGACTTGGAGGTGATGCGGTTTTTCTTCGATCGTACGTCTTGACTCGTTGGCCGGGACGAGACGGGTAGGGCGGTGAGGAGTTCAGATATATTTATTTCTTGCTTTCTTTTTACTTGAAAGAGAGATTATGTTTATGCGGTAACTTTTAGACAAAGGCTCCGTCGTGAATATTTATGACTCTAACGACGGAAGATTGTTTCTTAAAATTTGTCATTTCTCGCAAAAACCTTCCACAAGAACGTCTTTCCGAGCATTTCATCTTTGAATAAAAATTATTTTATTCCTTGTTCGGGATGAAATGTACAAAGTTTGTTCTTGTATCCTTACGCTAGTAGGTTTGGTTTATGCCGCATAATTTCTCTAATATTTTCAACTTATATTTGCTGAAGGTACAATTTTTTAGAAGATTTTAGCCGTTGATTTTGCAATGACTGATTTTGTCCCCAACAAAAGTTTAATATTTTAGCAAAAAAGGTCGTTAGACACCAAAAATTGGTGAAACATATCATGAACAAATTCAAACTTTAAGTTAAAACCCAACTATCAAAGTTGTAAAAACTTAAATTCCAAGTTTCTAAACTTTACTGGTTTCACGGTTTGATGGGTTCTCTAAACTTCTAATTCAACTCCCGTTTGTTACCAATTATTTAGTTTGTTTAAGATAGGTTCATGGTCATAACCAGGCTCTCGCTTGCGCTATGGAACCCTAACTTCTAAGATTGAGGTGATCAAATTCAACTTAGCATTAAGAGCAACTTAAACAAAGAACCAAAAAGATTACCCTAACAAATATATACAATCAACAAGACATTACTACCATTGAAGAACCCTAAATTCTAACAATGAATTACTCAGACATAGCAGTAAAGAACATGATCAAAGTCTGAATAAATTGCATAGTTGAGTAAAAAGATAAAGAGTTCAAGATCTTCTTTGTAATAACGGTCAGATCTCACTCTCTCTAATAGAAGCTCTTAGAACTATTTCTCTGGCGGTCTCCTAAACTAAGATAGAAAACCCTAATAAATTATAATCTAAATTTTGGCTAGGGACTTGTCTTACAAATTATGAAATTTCTGGGTAAAACTTGTAATTTCTTAGGTCTTCATTAATCTCGCAGCCGACTTGGCCATCGATAGACGCATAATGTGTGACGTCGATCGATACTTCATAAATAAACTGAATCTGACTTTGTGTTTCCGGCTTAGCATCCTAAATGCTCCAAAATAGCCCAAAAGATCAAATTGCTTCCAATGAGTACCTAGACATGTAAATACTCCAAAACATAGTCTAGACACACATAATAGACCTTAAATAAAGCCTATAACATGACTTTAAACTGGTAATTAATAGGCTATATCCCCCACACTGTATAATGGGTAAAGTTAAGCATCAAACATGGATGGAAGAAGATCCTCCTCCTTCTTTCAGTTTACCAAACGTCGTCACGATTTCATCACTCATCTCTTCCTAAGCTCTGATACCAATATCTCAATATAAAGAACACTTTCTTTATTGATTTAGAAAACTAACTAAAAAACTAAAGCACTCAAATCTCTCAGTCTTTAACTCATGAGTTATGCAACAACCTTGCATCTTCTTATATGTGAGATTATTAATTCTTAAACCTATTAGTTAATATATCTATATAACTCCTAAGCATATTATAAAATCTAAATTTCATAACTCGGTAGGATTAAGTCAATAACTTGTAGCTCAAGTTTCCTTTTATTTCAAGCTTAATCCAACATTAACATGAATCAAGATCCATAAATGTGGATTTCCATTTCACCTCATTGGTCGCCATTATAAAAGGCCAAGATCTATGCATCATTCAAATGCTCATGTATCATTCTTCTCTAACTCGTTCAAACCATTAGATCCATCTCTCATGACTAACACCACAGCTCAAGCTTGTAACTTTTATTCAAATCATTGAACCGGAAGAAAAAATATACATACAAGCTTCAACTTGGACTATAACGATACATAGATTGAAATCTAAAATGACAACAAAGAAGAATTCGACGATAAACATGTAATTAACAATAGTATTATCGTGATATAATTATGTTTGTTATAACATTAACTATATTATCCTATACATGCTCGGAAAATCATCCGTGGTAAAGACAAGATACACCAGATCAAAGAACGCGTACTCAAAAAATATATAAATAAAAAATATAATTGAACTTTTTTGAGTACGAGTACTTGTCAATAAAAAATAGTATTATGGTGCTATAAATATTTTTGTTAGAACATTAACTAAATTATACAACTGCACAATATATATATATATATATGTATATATTAATAATACATATGGTTTATTTAGCAACCATAATATAATAACTAGGCTACAAACCACCTATATTAATGTAATCAAGAATATATAGTAAAGTAAATAATCATCATAAAATAATGAGTAGTAATATAAACATATACCAGCCATTAAAAAAAGTATATATGATACATATGAACTTTACTGTACCAGAAAGTGATATCGTGTTGATAATAATACTTACAGTTATATTATATCGAGAATTTAAAAAAAACAATTTAAATTTTCTATCCACAAAAAAAGAAAATAATACTATTATAAATAGAAAATGTGCAAGAAAGAGTTCTTCTAAGAAAAGGAAGAGAATGATACGGTGCGAGTTACAAAATGATTAAAATCAATCACTATATAAAAGTAAAAAGTAGAACCTATTGTGCGTCTGTAATGATGGTGGGTTCTATGCAAATTATATTCCAACGAAATTAAGCTGCACTTTCAATTAAAAATTGACTTTTGGATCGGTTCTTGAATTAGAATTTTTTTTTTTTACAAAAGATGTATTCTAAATCAAGGTGCCTAAATCCCTCCCGTGCATGTATTCTTCCCCCAATAAAAGCCAGCTATAAGATTTATCTCCGGTTATGGAGATGGTCCCTGTGGTAGATCGATGGTGTGTTTAAGCAACGGTCTAATCTATAGTTTGGTCTTAGGTTTGCGGGTAAACAACATATTTCCACATAAAAAGTATCGTATACTAACAGTTACACATAATTTTTCATGCTTGTTTTAATTGCACACATTTTAAATATATAAACCTAATTGCATACATTTTAAGTATATGAACCTATTTATCTCATTTTCAAAGACCGAAACCCGAAATCACACAAACGAAGATTTAGCTTGGTTTAGAATCTAAGTCGATATCAATAATTAAACTAATATCAAACTAATTGGTATTAAACTAAAATTAAAACCCGGTCCCACATAATATTCAAATAGAACATAACCCAACATCCTACTAAAGAGTTGGGTCGAGTACTATTTGAATATCAGATTAAGTCAAGTTATAAATTTCAGTTTGATACCAAATGGTTTAATCGGTTTAAATGATTTGATATCGATTTAGATTTTAAACTAGGAAAATCAAGCTAAATATTTGTTTGTGTGGTTTTGGTTTTCGATCTTTGAAAATAGAGGTAAATAAGTTCATATATGAGCCTTCTAGTTAACATTAGTGTACATGCACAGTTGTTTGAGTTAGAAGCAATAATATATTATTCCTTCATTGATATAACATCGTTGGTTATCGAATTATCCTTGTACTGTCGGTGTTCCTTGGCCGGCTTAGTTTGCAGGTTTGTGATGGATTCTTAGTCCGGTTTGTTGTGATATTATTTCTCTGAAGCTGTAGGCTCAGGCTTCTAGAGTTTGATGGCGCCCTATGTTTTGGTTGTTCGTGGCAACCCTATGTGTCTTTTCTTTTCTTTTGAAACAGGCAACCCCCTATGTGTCTCTTTTACTCTTTTTGGTGTTGTTTGGTCCGTAATCGTCTTATGAATTCTTTGTCAGTCAGACTGCTTTTCTTCTAATTCATTGCTTTGGCTGTCTTGCGTGTTTACTTATTGTTTAGTTTTCACTTGATCTGTTTCTGGTCATTTTTGTAATTCTGTCAAAAATAAAAAAATAAAATTGTGGGACTGAGGTTTGCACCGTCGATTTTAGTGAACGGAAAAAAACAAACAAAACCTTACTTTCCATGAGGTTCAGATTCTCTGCAAGAGCCAACAAGTGATCGAATAAACGCAGAAAATATGAAAAGATAACAAAATAAATTAAGAAAAGTTTTTAATTTGAATTCTCGTAAGAGCATAGCAATTGTTACGACAAATTGTAAAACCTTCGGTTGCAAGAGCTGTAAGCGAGTTTTCTAGTTCTAGCCACCTAAAATCTTAAATCTAGTTGAGTGGCAGCTCTATAACAAAAGAAGAAAAAGATAAGAAAAAGGTTTTGATTGATTTTGGACTGTACCTTATGAAAGGCTGCCTACGTACCCCCTTTGAGGATCAAACCCAACGTAGTTCAGTTCAGTTAGAGAGTTTGGACAAGAGATCGAACTGGCTTTGCGAGTTCGTCTAGTAATCGAGTGCAAGACATTGGAAAACCAAGCATGTCGAGAATGATGCCTAAGGTTCCTAAGCGCTAAGTTTTGTTCTGAAGATTTCATGTCTTTGCGTCCCTCTCCCTTGCTTCTCTTATATAGGTCTTCAAGGTTGATCGTCTTTCTTTTTCTCCCCCAATTCGAGTTTATCCTTCTGCGAAAATTTACCTTATCTTCTCGATGTTCCATAATTATCTCAGACTTGACAATTATCTTATTTTCTATTTATCTTATGCGTATATCCGGTAGACCGTCGTATAGTTGGGCTCATTCTCGTCTAAAACCGTAAGTGGGCTTTTTCGCGTTTTAGACCCTTTCGGGTCATTTTGCGATATAAGCGATTTTTACGATTTCTTTTGGTGAAATTGTGCTTCGTATGTTTACATGATGCTGGCTCCGTAAAATAATAAACCAATTGTATAATCGAGATAACATTGGTGTTTAAGTCAACTGTTATCGTTTTATATGATTGATTCGTATTTTTATGAGAAAACAAGTCTTTGCGATTTTTATCGTAAAAATTAAACGAAAACTCCAATCGAGACAAAACAAGAAACAGCCTAGTCAAGGTTCAAAAGAGAGAGAGTGATGAAGAGGATACGGTCTAGTCGACTATGGGCGACTAGACGTTTGTACGCATCTAGTCGCCCATGGGTGACTTGACTTTCCAAAGAGTCTAGTCGTCCATGGGGGACTAGACTTTCCAAGAGTCTAGCCGCTCATGCGCGACTAGACTTTCTAGTGAGTCTAGTCACCCATGGGCGATTAGACGTTGCATGTCTAGTCACCCATGGGCGATTAGACGTTGCATGTCTAGTCTCCCACGAGCATCTAGACTTGGAGGTGATGCAGTTGTTCCTTAGACATATGTCTTGACTCGTTCGCCGGGACAAGACGGTTTGGGCGATGAGGAATTCAGATACGATGATTTCTTTCTTTCTTTTTACTTGAAAGAGAGATTACGTTTCCGCGGTAACTTTTAGACATCGGTTTCGTCGTGACCGTTTTTGACTCCAACAACAGATGAGTGTTTCGTTAAATTCGTCATTTCTCGCAAAACCTTCCGGAAGAACGTTTTTCGATCATTTCATCTTTGGATAGAAATTCTTTTATTCCTTGTCCGGGATGAAATATATGAAATTTTTTCTTGTATCCTTACGCAAATAGGTTTGGCTTATGCCGTACAGTTTCTCTGATATTTCTAGCTTATATTTGCTTAAGGCATAATTTCTCGAACGATTTTAGCCGTTGATTTTTCCATGACCGATTTTCACCCGAATATTTAGCCCCCCAGCTCGTAAGATATTACATGTAATTTCTTGCGAGATAGTAATTGGCGTGTTAGGTGGAATTAATGGCTAAAAGGTCTGTTGGCGAAACAAGTTTTTTCGAAAGTTTATAAGATTGGGGCTGCACCTTGTGAAGGTTGCCTACGTACCCTTGTTAACGGGATCAAGCCTTTCGTAGTTTGTCTTGAAGCTAAGGTTCTTACAACCTGTTTTCCAGTGAGACCTTTATGGTTTATTTGTGTGTCGTGTAGAGATTATTGAGCATGTTGTTGCCGATGTCATTTTGTATTGGACCTTTTTCGGCCTCGAGACTAGCCTTGAACGCTTTTTTCTTTGGGGTATCCATGTTTTTGGAGTACGTATCCATGTTTTCGGGACTGGCCGCGTGTGGCCTTGAACCCCCAGCGCAGTGCACCTTCTTTTTTATGAATTGCGTTTCGCATTTCAAGAGCGTATGAGTATTCGTGTGATTGTAGAGGGAGGAGTATGAGTTATTATCTCATATCTAACTCTTTGACGGATCATGATACTTGTCGTTGTTTTAGATGAGAATATCCAAAGGCTTGTATTCGTGAGGTTTCATAAACGTGCAAATATAAAAGAAGAATTTTTTTTTAGGATCTCGTATCGGTTAGATATCATGCCTTTAGATGTTTGAGACCAGTGTGTTGGGTTTAGGGCAGAACCTAAGCCTAATAACGGTTTAGAGTTTGCGATGACTATTTCGGCTTAAGTTACCCGTACCGTTTTCGACCTGATTCTGTCTCGATATTGAATTATGCAATAAGTTCTCAGTTAATATGGCTTGCATTGATCAGGAACCGAGCATCTCTCCAAAGAAAAATTTGAAGTCGTCTGGAAGTGCTGACCAAAATTTCAGATTTATTTTATAGCGCGCTATTTTTCTTTTGTCGGATGTCTGAGAGATATCTCTATGGGAGGAGATGGCGTAGTCTGTTTAGGACATTTAGAGTTTGTTGTGATCAGCAACAAACATGATGGTAGATGTGACCATTTTGAGTCTTGGCGAAGGATACATGTTTGAGAAGATGTTAGTGCGTATGACTGTTTGTTCTTCCAAGATGGTGTTTTTATCGAGGAAGGTATTTTTGTCGAAAAACGGTTCTTCAAGCGTCTGCGACATCTCGCGATGCTGAAGATTGTTTCTTCTTTCATATGCTACATTTCTTGCTTGAAATGTTTGCGGGTTTGAAGATGTTTTGCGGCGTCGCAAGGGTTTTGTTTTAACCTTGCGGTAGAGAAACGTTTTAGTTTCTTTGCAGATGTTCGCATCCAACATTGTTGATTCGGTTTGGAAGTTAAATTATTTGATTTGTGATCGAGGAGTTAGGATCAAGGGCGCGCGTAAATTTTTCCCTGGGAAGAAGCGTCTTCCTTCACTGTGCTTTGTGAAGAGTCGGCCCTCCGAGATTTATTTCATGTATTTTTAAGGATGTTTTGTATAGCTTTAGGAGCTTTGTTACGAGTTTTTCTTATATGCCGCATTTTATGGGTAAAACATTACGGGCTTAAGCTGAATTGTGGAACATATAAAACTTGGTCTACTCTTCGACAAGTTCAAGTTTTTCATTAACCGTTTGGTTATTAGGGCTGAGTCTTGTTGTAAATACGTTATTGTATGACTTCCATTTCTGGGTTATATGATAATTATTTGCGTAATCGCCGCTTGGATTTTTTAGACGAATCACGGATTGTCGTTTTGCCATTAAGTGATTGAATGGAGCGGTGGTCGCTCAAATGTTCTAGCTTGGCGTAAAGGTTGTGTTCAGCCGCATAGCCGAGGACGTTGTTGGTCAAGGATTAGACCGTGGCACTTTCGTGTTAACATTAAGGTCAAGTTAGTTTATAATTGTCCTTAAAGGGGATGTCAAATTCTGGTTCGGGCTTTTACGGGAAAGTGTAACTGGCCCGGGGCCAAAGAATGTTCATCGAGATTAATAGGTCAAGTATGCCAAAATTTTCCGTGTTAAGATGGCTGATGGTGGTAGAAAACGATTTTCCGATTTAGGTTTTCAGTTATACAATGAATGTTCCGTATAATGTTCCTTTTAGTTGTATGGAAATTGTTTATTTCTGTCCAAGGAAGATAAAGCCTAAGAAGCTTGATAAAGAACCTGTGCGGAGTTAGTTGTGGGTTGATTGCCTGCTCGGATGTAACCGAGGGGAAAGCGAAATCCAGCAAGTCGCAGGGCTGAAGAAAAAGATTTGTAAGATCTTAGTGCGAAGAGATAAATTGTAGATTGGTCGTCCAAAGTCGGATCATACAACTTCATTTTTGCTATACGAAAAACATTTCTTCGTAAAACCTGTTATGTTTATCTTCGAAAGTTGCTTTGTGTGACTTGATCTGACTATACGAAGGGTTTTTCATGTAAGTTTTACAAGAAGGGCATCTCATAGAAAGAAATAGAGAACGTTTCTCACGGATTACTCGTGATGTTTGCGGGCGAGGATTAGGTTTTCCTCATTCACGTTTTCCTATTGCAAAGTCGTTTTGCATGATACCGATCTTGTTTTCTAGCAGAATGTTTCGTATAAGATATTATAGTCATACAAAAGTAATGGGTGACGAAGCTAGTAAATCGGCGCTATGTATGGTGATGTCAAAGTAGAGATGTTTCCGCAGATTTTACAAGAGACGTTTTCGCCTTGATTTCGATCTTTGGTGAAAGTTGCTTGGAGTCACTCATGGAGTTTTACAAAATTTTATTTCATTATGATCTAGTTACATAACGTTTTCATGGTTTTTTAAGAGGAATTCTCATGACATATAAGTTTCTCGAGTAGAACGAATTGGTCAAGCAGCGGTGGATCTAGTCCACGAGCGGGGAGAAAGTGCTCCCTTTGTTGTGCTCACTGCAACTTATGTTCTCGATTTTGCTTTGTCGCAAATGTTTTTGATGTTTTTCCTAGACTCACTTGATTCAACAGAAACTGGGAGCAATGCTTTAATGTTTGAAGATTTATCGTATAATTTTTGACTATTTAGGTATGCCGCTAGCAATTAGACAAATCTTAGATCATCGTTTTCCTTTTGGATGATTTTGATGGGTCGTTTTATTGCCTTATGTTGCAAGATTTTTCTTTGTTCAAAGCATTTTTCTGATGTCAAGGCAAAAAGTTTTGAAGTACGGGAGTATACAAGTATAATATACGTACCTACTCCCTCCCTTTTTTTTTACAAAAGAAAACGGCTGAATCGATATTTTGAAGGATTGTGTGCGTTTTCTCTTTCGAGGATTGGATGATCGACAATTTGAGTCGACTTAAAATGACGTTAAGATTGTGACTTGGTGGTTTTCAGGTTGACGACTTAAAATTTGTCGGTTTTGTGAGAATTCCTAGGAACGAGACAATTTTAAAATGACGTTCGTGTCTCTAGTTCTTTCTTTCTTTCTTTAGGAAGCGAGCTGCGTATATGTGGCGATTGTTTTTCGGTTTTGCGAGAATCTAGATCGGTTTGCAAGATATGCATGAATAGTTAAGAAATAATAGATTGAGATAGGGTAAATTACCTAAGACTTAGTTCGCTAAACTATCCACCTTTATTCTAAGTTCCCTAAAGTTTACGGCAATATTCAACTCATTTTTTTATCTATTGATACCTTCCTACAAAAATTTCAAGTCTGATTTCAAATATTTCAAAGTCGGATATACCTTAGTTTTCGAAGATTCAGGTTTGCCTCTTCTCTGTTATGCTTGCTCATTTCCCCTTCCCCTTCTCGTGTTTGTCCATCCCTTACGGCTAGTAAAAATATTGATTTGCCTTGTGTTTCTCTATTTTCCTGGCCGCGTTTAGGCTGAAGCATGTCTTTCTCTTTTGGTTCGGTGACCCATATTTTCCCGATCTAAATTTCAGTCTCCGTATCAATGGGTTTACAAAAATGAACGAGTGCTTTGTCAAAAGCCTTTTGGCGTTTCAGAATTAGCCAAGGGCGGTCGAAAGCTACAGAGGGAGATCAGAAGATAAGATGCCAAGGGCGATTAGGAAGACTCGTTGGGCGATCGGCAAGACTAGTTGGGCGATGAGGCAAAAGAGAGAGGACGGTGAGACCGTGGAGAGAGGCTGATAGGTGAAGTTCACTTGTACGATCTTTTTGACTTCTTGAAGATTGTCAAATTGTTTCATGAAAGCTGTCTTGTAAAGTTTTGTGGATTTTAATTATCGAAAGTTGTTTCGTAAAATGTTGTCAAGTGTAATTTTACGAAAGTTGTTTCGCAAAAAAAATCATTGAGTTTAATTTTACGAAGGTAGTTTCATAAAATGTTGTCAAGCTTAATTTTACGAAAGTTATTTCGTAAAATGTTTTCAAGTTTGACTATATGTGAGCTCTGTTTTGGGGAACTCATGTTTTTGTAGCTGTTCCACAAATTTAGTTTCCGATTTTTATATCAGAAACTATAGTTGTGATAGGCTTAATTAACGCGACTAAACTTAATCAAAATTTCTCTCATTTCCGTACGATTGATCCGAGGGAGTTTTGAGTAGTTTTTTCGAAGTAAGTTTAGGTGACAATTATCGAGAATGCACTGAATATGTTACTATAGAAGTGACGCTTGAAATTTTACAAAATCTTATGTTCAGAAAACATTTTAGCAATGAGGGATACGATCTTTTGTTTTGCTTAGTTTAGTCTTCGTCAGCCATTTTAGGTTTCGAGTGATTCGATGTCGATCAACTTCGTTTCTTCAAAAATTATTCGGAAGAAATAGAGTAGGGGGTTGTGTACCCGATTTTCTGTGCTTCGTTTTTCCGCAAGTAATCTAGGGTTTCTCCGCAAGTAATCTAGGGTTTCTCCGCGATTTATGAGAGAGCATATTTTATTTTGCCGAAAAGTTTTCAGAAAACGTGTTTTGGTCTAACCCTTACGCGTTGAGATTTCTCCAACTTAATAATGAGACGAACTTTACGGGGTTTGATAAATTTTATTGTTGTATTTTTGTTTAGAGAGAGAAATCGCGAGCTTGTTTCGGTGATATTCTTGTGGCGAAAAGTAACGACTAGGTTTTCGATTTTTTAGAGCACTGCAGCATTTGCGTAAGCGTCTAGACTTGGAGGTGATGCGGTTGTTCCTTCGATCGTACGTCTTGACTCGTTGGCCGGGACGAGATGAGTTGGGCGGTGAGGAGTTCAGATATGTTTATTTCTTGCTTTCTTTTTACTCGAAGAGAGATATTACGTTTATGCGGTAACTTTTAGACATCGGTTCCGTCGTGACCACTTATGACTCTAATGACGGAATATTGTTTCTTAAAATTTGTCATTTCTCGCAAAAACCTTCCGCAAGAACGTCTTTCCGAGCATTTCATCTTTGAATAAAAATTCTTTTATTCCTTGTTCAGGATGAAATGTATGAAGTTTATTTTTTGTATCCTTACGCAAGTAGGTTTGGTTTATGCCGTATAATTTCTCTAATATTTTCAACTTATATTTGCTGAAGGCACAATTTTTCAGAAGATTTTAGCCGTTGATTTTGCAATGACTGATTTTGTCCCCAACAAAAGTTTATTATTTTAGCAAAAAAGAAGGTCGTTAGACACCAAAATTTGGTGAGACATATCATGAACAAATTCAAACTTTAAGTTAAAACCCAACTATCAATGTTGTAAAAACTTAATACCAAGAAATAGGTAAGGTATACATAAGCGGGATACGAAGCTGCAATAATTCAGTCAATACATAAAAGAAAAATCCAACTTTAGAAACTCTGATTCGGTTGCACAAAAGAAAAAAAAACTTTGATTCATATTAGCAAAGAAGCAAGGCGCTGACAACATGCAATCTGGTTAACTTCGTTTCCAACAGGCCCATACAGCTCAAGAACCCTTGTGATAGGGTTTATCACTTCAGGTGTTTTTCCAAAGAGAGGTTTCCACAACTGAAAAATGTTACACTTTATAGCTTCCCTCACAAATCCATTCGCCTTCGAAACATCCTTGGAATACCATGACTTCTCTTCTAGCTTCTTCAGCTCTTGGTTGCAATATCCGAAACCAGACAATTTCACTCCGCCACCATTTTTTAGAATCGTAACAATACGATCCAAAACTCTTAATACAGAAGCAAAATTTGAGTACAGGGCTTTGGACTGCTGGCAATGGATTGACATGCCACCATCATGATAGATTCCATTCTTGGGTTTGATATGTGTTATAAACACATATTCAACAACACGAAACAGCCTTCCAAAAACTGGACCGTTAGAATTTAGCTTCCCTGGAAACTTAAATAGCCAAAAACAGAAGTACAATGTAGAACGTATGTCATCAGATAATAGGAACATTGTTTCAGCCACAAAAAGAGAGAGCTCAACTCCTAATTTCACAACCTCGTCTTTTTGCTCCTCCCTGGTAAAACTAATCCAGCAAAATGGGAAACTAAATAAATAAACTTTTTTGACATTGTAATTTGTAAGTAAATGCAGAATAAAGCAAATTCTCTCACTGACCTTGTCGCGTAAGGTAAATATTTAGGCTGTTTCGTGTTACCCTGTATAACTCGCTGCACTATGTCCATTCGTTTTATGATGTCAGTGGAAGTCATCAAAGTGGGCTCCTTATGCAATCTTTGGGGGCTTCCAATACTTTTTAGAAAAAAAAATATTTAGAAGCGCAATCAAGCAAATTATCACTTTTTCCCCAAAACTTTAACCCTTCAATTCGAAACCCCTTTAATTGATTATCAAATCCAACATACTAGAAGTAAGTTAATGATGCACTCACCTTGTCATCATAGTGTACTTCTCTGACCCATTGGAGCTTATTTTAGGGTTTATCCCTTGGGGTGATGCTTGAAATAGTGACATCCACATTTGCAGAACTGTAGCCTTTATAGCTTTCATATCAAACCCATTAGCCTCTGAAACATGCTTGGCAGACCTCAACTTCTCCTCTAGGTTATTCAGTTCTCGGTTGAAGTATTCAAGACCAGACTGTTTCATTACTTCACCATTCTTGAGAATCGAGACAATGCGATCCAAAGCTTCGACGGTAAAAGAAAAATGCTTGGTAGACGTAGTGATCAGCTCCCATAGCTTTGAATTATCACCAGCGTGACACCACGCTTCCATTTTGGGTAAGGTATATGTTTCAAACACGTGAAGGAAAATACAAGACAGCCTTCCGACCACCGGACTTTCGTAGTTTTCGTTCCCTACGGTCTTGCATAGCCAACAACCAAACGAAACCGCAGAATATATGTCATCAGATAATAGGAACGTTGCTTCAGCCACAAAGATTGAGAGCTCAACTCCAAGTCGTATAGCCTCTTCTTTTTGCTTCTCTTTCTTCTTGAGTAAACTAGTACTGCGGAAAAAGGAAAAAAAAATTAACTATGTGAACTGAGTAAATAGCAAACGAATGTAACAGACCCCGAACTGTAAGGAGAATATCTTGACGGTGGAATCGTTTTGCTACGACGGAGAACACCATTTGTAATTGACATTGATTCCATCTGTTTGGAGATGATCGAGATAGCTGAGGAACATACTGAGGAGGGCTCCATATGCATTTTTGGTGGCAACGGAGACAAGAACCCTATAAAGTGAATAAAAACACAAGTTTAACAAGACGTTCTCTTTGTTTTATTAATCTTCCTTTGCTTCCTTAAGATCTCCTTACACTTTTGATCTCTATATATATAAGTAATAGAAACTTCTTGACTTATCCTATTACAAGTAAATCTAGGAACTTTTATCATTATCCTAAACTAATTAGTTATTCACCTTATCTTTAGAATAACTTGCTTTCCAAGTTATCTCTTGAAGCTTATCTAACATTCTCCCTCTTAAGCTTCAAACCATCTTCTAGGAAGTCTTGAACTTGAATCATCTCTCGCATTTCTTTAAACTTAATCTTTGCTAGAGCTTTTGTTAAGATGTCTGCTCTTTGTCTTGTTCCGGGTACGTGTTCAATATCAATGAGATTGCGTTCAACACATTCTCTAATGAAATGAAACCTCTTGTGAATATGCTTGCTTCGACGGTGGAAGACAGGATTTTTAGCCAGTGATATGGCCGACTTGTTGTCGACTAAAATCATTGTCTTCTCCGGTTCTTTTCCTGTTACTTCACTCAACAGATCTTGTAGCCAGATAGCTTGTTTAGCTGCTTCCGTTGCAGCCATGAATTCGGCTTCGCAGGATGACAAAGCTACCGTGTCTTGTTTCTGAGAGCACCAAGTTATTGGTGTTTCTCCTAAGCAAAACAAGTAACCTGTAGTACTTCTACCATCATCTGGATACATGTTGTGACTGCTGTCACTAAAACCTACAAGCTTCTGTGTTCTTCCTTGCTTGAACTCAAGACCATGCCCGAGTGTACCCTGTAGATAACGCAATACTTGCTTCAAGGCGTTTCCATGAGACTCTCTTGGTGATTGCATATACCGGCTTAGAATCCCAACTGAGAATGCCATGTCAGGTCTAGTGTGCATTAGATACCTTAAACACCCAATCCTTCTTTGATACTGTGTTGCATCAACTTTTGGTTCTTCCATTGCCTTGGAAAGTTGTAAGCCGAACTCCATTGGTATACTGTTTGGATTGCAGTCGGTTAATCCAGCTTCTTCTAGTATACGTCTTGCATATGCTTCTTGTTTAATGATGATTCCAGTTGCGCTCTGCTTCACTTCGATACCTAGATAGTAGGTCAATAGGCCGAGATCCGACATTTCAAACTGCTTCGCCATTGAAGCTTTGAACTCCTTGATCACCTTAGCAGAATTTCCTGTAACAAGAAGATCATCCACATAAATGGCGATGATGAGTAGTTCCTCTTTCTCTTCTTTTCTGTATACCGAACTCTCCTTTGCACATCTCTTGAACCTTAACTTCTTAAGTATTTGGTCGAGCTTAGTGTTCCAAGCGCGAGGAGCCTGCCTAAGTCCGTACAAAGCCTTAGAGAGTTTGAAAACTTTATGTTCCTCTCCCTCTTTTTCAAATCCCTCAGGCTGAGTTACATAGACATCTTCATGTAGCTCTCCGTGTAAAAATGCCGTTTTGACGTCCAAGTGGTGAATTTCCCAGCCGTTTGCTGATGCTAAACTCACTAGAAGTCGGATTGTCTCTAAGCGAGCCACTGGAGCAAACACTTCTTCAAAGTCGATGCCATGCTCTTGTACGTATCCTTTCGCTACAAGTCTCGATTTGAATTTGTTGATTGATCCATCCGCATTCCTCTTGATCTTAAAAACCCACTTTAGACCGATGACTTTAACTCCTTGAGGTTTATCTACCAACGTCCATGTCTTATTTTTGTTGATAGAATCTATCTCATCCCCGCATGCCTTTGTCCAACGAATATACTTCTTTGCTTCTCGATATGTTGCTGGCTCGTCATTGATGGAGAGTAGGAGTAGTTCACACTCGAGCTCGGCAAGTAGTATGTAGTCGTCTAGATGACTTGGAGCTTTCGTCTGTCGCGTTGATCTCCTTGGTTCATTATTTTCGGCTTCATATACCGGCTCTGTTTCATACTCTGTTTCGTGTTGCTCTGTTTCGTGTTGCTCTGTTTCGGCTTCTGTTTCAGCCTCTGTATTTTCTTCTTGTGAGATAACAAACGAACCTTTTCCTTCGTCTATACTTGAACCCCACGTCATGTGAAACATACCAGAATCTGCTTCCTTTCCTTCATTCCAGTTCCAGCATGTCTCCTCGTCAAACTTTACGTCGCGACTCACTGTAATTCTTCTAGTGGTTGGATTGTACAACCGATAAGCTTTCGATCCAGGTTCAATACCTAGATGGACAAGGCATTGTGATCGGTCGTCGAGTTTCCTTAGTAGGGCAGAGTCAATTTTGGCGTAAGCCAAACAGCCAAATACTCTTATATGTCCGATACTTGGCTTTCTTCCCTTTAGACATTCATACGGAGTTTGGTTTTTCAGCGCTCTAGTAGGAACTCGATTGATTAAGTATGTTGCGTGTCTAACTGCTTCACCCCACATATAGTTCGGAACCTTCATAGCTTTCAACATACTTCGCGTCATCTCCATTAGCGTTCGGTTTCTTCTCTCAACAACACCGTTTTGTTGAGGGGAGTACGGTGCCGTTAAGTGTCTCCTGATGCCATTGTCACTGCAGAACTGAGAGAAATCTCTTGAAATAAACTCCCCTCCCCTGTCTGTTCTGAGAGTCACAATAGCTTTGTTTACTTCTTTTTCTACGAGAGCTTTAAAGGTCTTAAATCTCTCAAAGGCTTCTCCTTTTTCTTTGAGTAATATAGACCACATGAATCTCGTATTATCATCTATTATGACAAATATATATCTGTTTTGCCCCAAGGTTGCTGGAGAGATCGGCCCACAAAGATCGGCGTGTAGCAACTCTAAAGCTTGCTTTGATCTGTACTGAGTTGCAGAGGGAAAGCTGTTTCGTGTCTGTTTCCCAACGAGACAAGAATCACACATCTGCTTTACTTCCCTGATATCTGGTAGGCCATGGACCATCTCCTGTGTTGCCATGCTTCGTATCGTTTTAAAACTGATATGTCCAAGACGAGCGTGCCATCTCCACGGTTCTTCACTTATCTTTGAGAGAAGACAAGTCGGTTTACCTACTTTGAGAGATAACTTGTAGAGTCGATTAGGTGATCTTAACACTTTCACTAATAGTTTCCCGCTTGGATCTCTCAATGTCAAGTAGTTGTCCTTCATCCTTACATCGCAAACTTGTTCAGTGGCTTGACCGAGACTAAGAATATTGCTTCTTAGGTCTGGTATATAGTATACATCTGTAAGAAGCTTCTGTTCTCCAGTCTTTGCTTCGAAGAGAATTGAGCCTTTGCCATCTATCTTCACACATGAGCCGTCTCCGAACTTTACTTTTCCTTTGATGTTTTCGTTGAGTTCTGAGAAGTAAGACTTTTCCCCAGTCATATGATTGCTGGCTCCGTTGTCAAGGAACCAGCTCCTATCATCTGTCTTGCTTGGCTCAAGTGTCTTTGGTATTACTTTTTCTTCATTCAAGTACACCAGTTCGTGTAAGTATAATGCTACTTCTGCTGTTTCTGTCTCAGTCTTGTTGAGCCGTTGATCATCCTTCTTTTCGGTGCAAACAGAGGCGAAGTGGCCTTTCTTATGGCAATTGAAACATTCGATTTGAGAATAGTCCCGTTTTGCTTTGCCTTTTTCATATGAACTACTTCTCTCGCGTCCTCTTCCTCCATTGCCTCTCCCACGACCTCTGTTCGAACCTCTCCCTCTTCCTCTCGAACTCCCCGAACCATAAGAATTCTCTGAGTTTGAAAACAAAAGATTTCCTTGTTGATCACTAGCTGTATCTTCTCTGATGCGTTCTTCATAGGCTTTTAATCTACCAACGATATCTTCGTACTTTGTCGTGTTTAAGTCTAGAAGTTGTTCAAGTGAAGCGGCTATGTGAATGTACTTACTCCTTGGTAGACTATTAAGAAGTTTCTTAACGATCTTAGGCTCATCAATACTGCGTCCTAGTGAGCTTGCTTGTGATGCAAGTTCTGATATTTTCCCTGAGAAAGTATCAATTGATTCTGAATCGCTCATCTTTAAACGATCGAATTCATTCATCAAAGTCATGAGTCGAGCTTCTCGGACACGTTCTGCTCCGAGGTTTCTTGACTTTAAGGCTTCCCAGATTTCCTTAGGGGAACCTAGTTCTCCGACTTGCATTAGAAGAGCTTCGGGGATTGATTGATATATCAGTGCAGTTGCTATGTCGTTCCTCTCTCCATCATCGGTTCCTGGCTCGATTGATTCCCATACTTTGTGTATCCTTAAAAGAACCTTCATGCGCATTACCCATACTGAGTAGTTGGTAGAGCTTAGCATCGGACAAACCACGGCGTTAGGTACGTTATCCTTCATCTTCACCAACGCTTTTGAGTCTCCCATCGAATATCTTGATTATCCCAACAATAACCTGGTTGCTCTGATACCAAATAAAGTGAATAAAAACACAAGTTTAACAAAACGTTCTCTTTGTTTTATTAATCTTCCTTTGCTTCCTTAAGATCTCCTTACACTTTTGATCTCTATATATATAAGTAATAGAAACTTCTTGACTTATCCTATTACAAGTAAATCTAGGAACTTTTATCATTATCCTAAACTAATTAGTTATTCACCTTATCTTTAGAATAACTTGCTTCCCAAGTTATCTCTTGAAGCTTATCTAACACCCTAGATCGTAACTTTAACATTCAATCTTAAATATCCAGAAAAGAGAGAAGAAAAAAAAACGATGCACTCATTCAGGGCTCACTGTTTCAGAAAAAGAAAAAAAAAAGAGAAGAAAAAAACGATGCACTCTTATTCTGGTTGTTGTGTCTAAAAAGCCGAAGAATCTTTCAGAGGCCAGATTAGGTTCAAAACGGTTATCTACGAAAATGGGCCTATGTACATAAATATATAGTCGATCTAAACCAAAGTACATACCTAAACCTGAACTGAAGAAATTGAAAGCGGATCCAAATCATTATACAAAAATATATGAATGGGACTTATAAATTTAGTACTTTGGGGTATAGGTATAACCCGAACCAAACCAAAATCCAAACAAAGACCCGAAGATATCCGAAATCAGTTAAATATGTTAAGGTTTTTTCTAATTTTAAGATAATTTAGATATTTTATAGTTATCGAAATATTTTTGTAGTTTGTTTAATTTGTTATTTTGAATAAATTTTAGTTAGTTTAATATTTTAACTAATTTTTAGTTAGAGTTGTAAATAATTTATATATTTAAAAAAATCAATTTTTCAGATTTTAAGAATATATGTTTGGATGATTCAGACATTGGTTACACTCCGATCCAAACCGAATCCGGAAGGAATTGAACTGAACCCGACCCAATAATTAGTAAAATCCAAATGGGACTTATGAGTATAATACCGAAAATCTGAAAAGCTGAATCAACCAAACCAAAACCAATGGCGCCCACGCCTAGTTCTAATCCCTGTTCGGAACTACGCTAGGCGTTAGTCGGGCGGTCTTCATGCGCCTAGCGATTTAAGAAAAAATCGGGGATTAAGCGGGGAGTAATCGGGATTTAATATTTAATAATTTTCAATGTTTGGGATACATATATGTATATTTATTAGTTTTCGTAAACAATATTGTTAAAGTTACAGCGGTTTAGTGGTAAATGTGCATGATTTTAAACGCATCAGATTGAGGTTCTTATAGACAAAAGGAACGGCGGCAGAGTTAGCAAGAGGAGAGATTGCGGACGGCGGTCTTGGAGATCTTTGCTAAACGTGAAATAATTTCAGTTTGGATATTTATTGGCAAGTGATCGAGCTTAGAGGGAGCTCTGTTTATGACCATTTTGATTTTTTGAGTGTTTGTTTTTCTTGGATGAGTGATTGGCGGAGTCTCATATTTTATATGGATGGGCGAGGGTTTGATTTTATCATAACGTATGGAGTTATGTTTTTTAATAGGAATATTCGATTGTTTATTGCATTAAGGCGTTGAAAAATTGATTGTGTGTAATATTTTTTCGAAAGAATACGTGTTTTTTATTTATTTTTGGAATCATTTTTGTAACGCTTGTAAATTCGTATTTATAGATTTAATGTACATTTGAATTTTGGTATATGTTTGTTTTATATTGTATGATAATTGGATTTATAGTTTCAGTTGGTCTTTTGAATTTTGAATTAGTGTGAGTCTTTTTAATTATTAAAACTAGAGCTTGACCAGCGCGTCCGCGCTGGTATTTATTTTTACTATTTTAGACATTGGTATTTGTTTTTCATGATTAGTGTTATATATTTTGGATGTATCGTCATATAATTAATTGTACTCAGAAAAATCTGACTGAATCACGTAATAAAATTATTTTTGATACAAATATCTGAACCCGTTTCAGATACATTTGTTTTTAGATATTCTTATGTTCTAACACATCAAAATCAAAATCATTCATACTCGCAATGACACAACTCGAACTCCACACATAAATTTATAATATCCACGTGAAGCCTAATTTCAAGACTCAAAACAAAAATGATCCTGAAAGAAATAACTCGTATATGAATGAATACCTGAATGTATATACCTGATTGATTTTGTAAATAATTTAAAAAAAACTATTTTTATATGTTTGGCTAAAATAAGAGAAATAGAAAGAATTTTTTTAGTAAAATAATTATATTGAGTGAAACATTAAGTGACAATAAATGTAATATATTTTAATAATTTTGATTTAAGTTATTATTTTGTTCACATAAACTCTGCCTTTGAATTATGTTTTTTGCTACGTAATTTTCATAGATTGGAACTAAGATAAAAGAAAGTTTTAGTAAAAGCGATTAAACCGAACTATTAACCATATGCAAAACCCGGTTATTTTACATTTTTGATTTTTATAATTTGCACAAAATTAATGTTAATTAACTAATAAATAAAATTCTGCTTATGGTAACATAATTAATGATTTTCTGTATAATTAAGGTAAATATAATTAATTATGTGATTTATTGTTAAGGTAGTATACTTAATAAATTTACTAAAATGATATTATACTGCTATCCATGTTTCCAAACAATTCTCATTTAAACTAATATCCATGTTTCCAAATACTTCTCATTTAAACTGCTATCCATGTTTCCAAACACATCTTATTTAAATTGCTATCCATGTGTCCAAACAATCACATTTTGTACTTCGGTTTTAATAAGATACTAGAGTTGGACCCGCTCACCAAGCGGGTGTTAATTTAAATCAACTCAAACTCCGTCTAGAAATTTATAATATGAACTTACCCGGAAGGATCAACTCAAACTTCGTCTAGAAATTTATAATATCTACATGTAGTTTAGTTTTAGAACAACAAAAAACGATATCATAAAACCGATTTCTATTCGGATGGATACTTGGATGATTGCGAATAAATAAAAACTATTTATTAACCAGTTGTAATCTTTGTCATGAATGAAATAATTTTATTTAAACATATGAAATTATTATGATTAACACGTAAAATAAGTGATGTTAATTATTATAATAAATACAATTAATAAAGTAATTAGAAAAAGTAAAAAAAAAAGTAGATGTAATAAAACATTTTAAAATTTAGATAAGACAACATTTCTAATTAATAGCTTCATTAAAATATCAATTGCTTCATTTATTATAATGTAATAAATCGATTAAGTTAATTTGGATAAGACAACATTCCTAATTAGTAGCTTCATTAAAACATCAATAGCTTCATTAATTAATGTTGTAATAAATGACTAAATTTTAGCATTTTCAGATTTGTACTTCTGTTTTAATAATATAGATATATGCACATAGGAAACATGTTTTCATCGAGATTCTCATATTATCGTCTGAATTTGTGTGGTCTATGATTTGTATCTAAAAATTAAGTATACGGTGTGGTTGTGATCCGCTTTGTTGTGATAAATCCTAATCATATGAAGTTCATATTCTGTATTTTTAAATAAAAGCTCAGTATAAATCCATTACGACTCACAAAGATAGAAGCAAATAAAATATGATATGTACATCTGGGTCGAAAATCGTTTTTCATTAGATATGGACCTGAAATTTTAAAACCCAATATACAGATTTGTATAACACACAACCCAACATAAGTTTAAAAGAAGACATGTGTCTTTTTTTCTCTTCGAAAAAGAAAAATCTACTTTATTTTATAAGATTTTGGAAATATATGAATAACAAGTTAAAACTACAACGCAAACTAGAATAACTTATAACTTTAAATGAATTATTAAAGATAGAAACTTAAACAACAAAACCCAAAAAAAATTGAGTTGAAACTTAAAAAAAGATATGGTGATTAAAAACAAAAAAAATCCAAGAACTATTGTTGTAATACTGCTTCAAATATACTAATACCTACCAAAAGATCAAGTTCTAACTCTTCACGCTCAAACTTCATACTTTCCAGTAAAAAGACCTATAGTAAATCTACGATAAATAACATCAAACTATCGAAGATTAAGCCAAAAATTATCAACAAAACATCTTCACTTCTAATTCTGCTAAAATCAGAGTCAACCCTAGAACAGGACTTTTTGATAATAGACCGTCTATTCTAAAACTCTTATATTAGATCGAACTCTGAAAAGATAAAGTTAAAACAAATAAAAGACATAAGGAAGAGTGTAAAAACTACCAAAAGTTGGCCAGAAGAAATTTTCTCTAAATTCTTCTCCTTCGTAGTTGTTTATTTCAATCACTTTTTGTTCTCTCCTAGTCACTTTTTACAGGGCACTTTCTCCCTTACATATCAATCCTAGTCACTTTTTACCGGGTACTCTCTCCCTTACATATCAATCCCATGAGGTCCACTGGGCATTTGTCTGATGGGCTTTTACAATCTTGCTTAACAGTGACATTGATCTGTTTAACATCAAACTCTATGTTTACTTCCCATCAAAGTAGGCCAAAACAAAGCTACAAATTCTAACCCTCTCGTGAAGTCAGGGAGTAGGAGTAGTAGTAGTAGTAATCATGGATGTGATACAATTGTCTCCTGCCTCCATTTTTTTATTTGCATACCAGACCCCTCTCCTAAGGTCTGCTACTACCGACACATGTTTTCCACTACGGTCCATACACGTGTCAATGCGAAAGTACATCAATCGCATGAAAATGTTATTTTTAGTATAGATTATATCCCAATATGATTTTGTGTATAATTTTGTCGTCGGTTACGGTAAATTACAAAAAAAAAGTTGATGTTATTTTTATATCTAAATTAAATATCGTTTAACTTTTTGTTAATTACTTGACAGATAGTTGCAGAAGTAATCCAATAGTAACCGATTAACCGTTAACTATTATCTACTCCTTTTGTCCTTTATCATATCAACACAAAATACTTTTCACTATCTAAGTAAAAGTTTTTTTTAACGTATAAAAATCAAAACCAAGTAAATGCGTCTCTTTCACGATAAGACTTTGTTTTCTTTTACCAGCTCAGAACAGAGAGAACTGTATGTTCTTCTTCTCTTCAAGCTCACTTTCTCCTTAAACTCATTAAAACTAAATGTCTTTCGAATGAAAAAACAAA
This sequence comes from Moricandia arvensis, assembly GCA_905132765.1. Taxonomy (NCBI): domain Eukaryota; kingdom Viridiplantae; phylum Streptophyta; class Magnoliopsida; order Brassicales; family Brassicaceae; genus Moricandia; species Moricandia arvensis. The sequence goes on from CAJHQP010000113.1 coordinate 23,021, forward strand.
TCATTCACTTTCTCAAATTTCTGATCACAAAAAAGTAACAGTTTTGATTGAGATGAAGTCGAATAACCAGAAAGATTCTTCAGAGAAGCTAGTGCTGGATCGGATTTTATCCGGATCCGGTACACCGACCCGACCCGTATCCAAACTCATGGTCTTGCTCCTCCTTCTCGTCTCCGCCACATACATCGTCTACACTCTTAAGCTCGTCTCCAGCTCACGTGCCTGTCACGTGGAGCCTTTCTCCGCCGTTGTTCGCCGCTTGAACGACATTGTGAACTCATCTCAGCCGTTCCTTCTCCTCCAGTCAAATCGAACAGCCGTCATCAAATCTTACAACTCTCCACCATCTCCACCTCCTCCGCCGCCGGAAACGGAGTTCCGTCACGTAGTTTTCGGAATCGCCGCGTCGGCGAGGCTATGGAAACAGAGGAAAGAGTATATCAAGCTCTGGTATAAACCAAATCAAATGCGTGGTTATGTCTGGTTAGAGAAACCGGTTAAGAAACTCAACGAAGAAAACGAAACCAACCTCCCGCCGGTTAAAATCTCCGCCGACACTTCGAAGTTTCCTTATAAAAACAAACAGGGACACAGATCGGCGATTCGAATCTCGCGAATCGTGACGGAGACGCTCAAATTAGGACTCAGAGACGTGAGATGGTTCGTGATGGGAGACGACGATACTGTCTTCGTCGCGGAGAATCTCATCAGAGTTCTGAGGAAATACGATCATAATCAGATGTATTACATCGGAAGTTTATCGGAAAGCCATCTTCAGAACATTTACTTCTCTTACGGAATGGCTTACGGCGGCGGAGGATTCGCCGTGAGTTATCCTTTAGCGGTGGCGCTGAGCAAAATGCAGGATCGTTGCATAAAGAGGTATCCGGCGCTGTATGGTTCAGATGATCGGATGCAAGCTTGCATGGCTGAACTCGGTGTTCCACTCACTAAGGAACTCGGTTTTCACCAGGTTCGTAATTAGTATCTCTTTAATTCCTTTTAGTAATTAATATTTTTGACAGATTATTATGAATCTAGCTAAGTTGTTAGTTAAATCAGCGGTTAGTGTAGCTTCAAAGTATGTCTAGAATATTTTAAATTAAATTCATATTATTTATAAATACACATTTCAATTAATATCATAAATTATAAACTTACACAAACAAGCGTAAGTTATTTAATATTTGAAGTAGACGTATAAAATTAGAAAATCTGTATAATAAGACCGAACTTTGCGTAGATAATTACTAGTATTAGAAAAGCTATATAATAAGATTGGAATTTGCTTTGATCATTACTAGTAATAAGATTAATGAGCAGTTAGTTTGAACTTCAGCTACAACGACCTACTGATCATCACCATTTAATAGGAAGGTAAAATGGGTAATAAATGTGTAGTTAATGAACTTTAAATAGGTAAGCGGTCGAGATTTAAAAATGAAAATGTCTTTGGACTTTTTTCATAAAAAATGTCTAGCTATTGGTTTACATATGTAGATAAACTCATTGATTTTTAAAAATTTATACAAGTGCCACGTCACTGGACCCAAATTTGTCCGTACGTTATTGTTGCCGGAGTAAGGTACACGTCGTCATGGTGTCGGGCAATTTCTTTAAAGAGCTGTCACGCATTTAATGGCGCGTGCATCGCACGTTGTTGCACTTTCATCGATTGTTACTAACAATTTGTTAGCTATGTAGATGAAGTTCACTGATTACGCATAACCAGCCGTCGGTTACCTACAAATAACTAGTCTTCAATTTTGAAACCGTTCGATTATTATGTATTTGTTTGTGTGTTTTCAGTACGATGTGTATGGGAATCTATTCGGTCTGCTAGCTGCGCACCCGGTGGCTCCGTTGGTAACACTTCACCATCTTGACGTGGTCGAACCAATATTTCCAAACATGACCCGTGTAGACGCCTTGAAGCGTCTACAAGTGCCGGCAATGCTAGACTCTGCGGGACTTATGCAACAGTCGATATGCTACGACAAGCGCCGTAAGTGGACTGTTTCAGTCTCTTGGGGATACGCGGTTCAGATCTTTCGCGGAGTCTTTTCCGCTCGAGAGATGGAAATGCCATCAAGAACCTTCTTAAATTGGTAATCTACATCATATAATTTATTAATGTACATTAGAATATGTACGTGGTCGCATAGTAGCCTCGGCTTTAACATAAACTCGTTAGTTCGTTACACTAATCAAACTATAAATCTAGATATCAACATTTAAAAAATTGTTTGTTTTTCTTGGCAGGTATCGGCGGGCTGATTACACGGCGTACGCTTTTAATACACGACCGGTGAGTCGTCATCCATGCCAGAAACCGTTTGTGTTCTATATGACAACGACGAGAGTTCATCCCATGACAAATATGACGGTGAGCCGTTACGAAAGTCACCGTGTGGCTCAACCCGAGTGTCGGTGGAAGATGGCTAATCCCGGTGATCTTAGAACGGTCATTGTGTACAAGAAACCTGACCCTCACCTTTGGGACAGAGTAAGTCAACATCTATTTATATTTTTAACCGAGTTAAAGTCTGTTTAAGATTTTAAAGTAGTGTTATGCAGTAATACTATTACTAATGCTTGAAATAATAATATATTATATGTTTTATATTTTGCTTTTCGGGGTGCAGTCTCCAAGAAGAAATTGTTGCAGAGTGAAATCAAAGAAGAATAATACTTTAGAGATCAGTGTTGCAGTTTGCAAGGAAGGTGAAGTGGTTGAAGTTATGTAATAATTTTTCATGTTTATGAACTGAAATTTTGCTCTGATTCAATTATACAGATTAGTGGATTACCTATATAAAACTGTTGGAATATTTTGAAATATTAGTTAAATACTTATCAAACTGTGAGTTGTTGTGTGGGTTTAAATTGGGTAATTTTATCTATACTCTATCTCGGGGTAAAACAACAAAAAACTACAAAATTTATTTGATGAAAATATAATACTTATCAATAGGCCTTTAATTATTAGGTAATTAGATATAAAATTTAAATCTAATGAAAATATATTAGGTATTGTACCATTAAATATATATATTTAGATTTAATATAGTTTAGTTTTTGCTTGTTTAATAAATGATATTTTGTGATTTTCATTGTTACAAATATATTAGTACCATTAATAAGTATTGCTTATTTGAATTTTGTGTTTATATGAATTTATGACTTTGATTTCACTGCTGACATGCAGTTGCATATGTGTTTTCGTCAAGATTTTTAATATTTTTGCTGAAAATAAATTTATAATAAATATTTTTTTTTAGAAAATAGTACATAAATAATTATCATGAATTGATCATAAGACGCATGGGCATCAACGAAAAATAATAAAACTTATGGTTATATTTTTTTTCTTTTCGAGTGAAGAAAAAGAAACAACATTGATTGAAAAAAAAATATCTTTGTTCACGAGAGAGTATTGTAGTGAACTGAATGAGCCGAACGATACAATCAACTTGAATAAGATTTTTGTTAAAGAATTCAACCAAAATTTTCTCCAGCCTTCCCTTGATGGAATGCATCCATCGTGAAACATAATGAGATACCTAACCTCTAGCACAATACGGCTTGGATTATTGGATAGGCTTCACATATTTTATTCTTTCATTTGCAACACATGAATCATATTTTTCTGGCTCATCGCTTGGCCTCTAAAAATCTTGAACGCTGCACTCACCGTCAAAGCTACTTACTTCCATTGTCAGAAACAAAGGCTTACAGAACTGTCATAAAAGAAAAAGATTCACGTATGAAACCAACATGACAAAACTCTTACAACAAAATCTAAGAAAATCAATTAGAGTGTGTAAAGCATCAAATTATTATGGAAGAAATAAGAGAATGTAGAGTGTTACTACTCTTTGTTCTTATGCTACCTTTAAGTTTAGCAAACAACCAGTAGGTTTAAGCGAAGGTGTTGGTGCTGTTGCACTGCTATTTCGAAACCCAGTGAGAAGAGGGTTTATACCATGTTTGAATATAAGAAAAAACAATCTCTTCGGTTTGGAGAATTATGTAGGCCTAAGGTCCAAACACCTCTTGAACAAAAAAAAGTTTAACAAACAATCCCTTATATATTAATTGAGAAACATTTTTTAAAACTAACCTTAAATGTGTAATATATTCACAAAAATGTCATTTTTGCTTAGGTGTCATTACCATAGGCTCTCTCACAACACTTAACTAACAAGACATCTATTACTAGACTATTTACAAAGAATGCCACTAGTCATTTCAATTATTAATAATAATCATACGTATGCTCCCTATGATATAACGATTATGTAGCATTTTAATTATGATTATAGTCATATGTGTGTCCAAGACTTAACAATATGTCTATTTTTAAATAATAAACCATGTTTCATCGATGTGTATAAGACTCCATTTTACTCAATGCTTGGAAAGTTATCTGCAAAACACATTCCATCATATATGTTCATGAGTTTATTCATACGTTAAGAGATGTATTGTTCTTTGAATTTTATTTTAAAATTCTGGAATTCTAAGAGCCCATATGAACATTACAATCGGCAAAACTCATTCATTCATGTAGCATTTTAATTACATACATTTTAAGGTTGTGTATGTATGGTGTCTGCAAACGAGAAGTGTTGAGGTATCTGCAAAACTCATTCAATCATGTAGCATTTTAAGGTTGTGTCTGTATTGTGTCTTTAGCAAATTAGCATTTTAGTTACTGTTTAAATATGAATTGTGAAAACAATAAGAGGAGTTATTTTACCCTATATGTTCTTAGTATCTGTAATTCTAAGAACACAAATTTCAGTATAAGTTGGAATTCTTATGATATGGCTTGAACACAACGATTTAGAAATAATGAATACGATTCACCTTTTTTAATGAACCGATCAAAAAAATCCTGGTTAGTATGAATTTTAAATCGACCGTAATCAATATTTAAATCTGAGGTATTATTTAAGAAACGTGATTTGCAAAGAAAATTTGAGATCATTTTATAATAAAAGGAAACTTCTAATAAATTTGATATATATATTTACTTAAGATGATGGTAATGTTTAACTATTACGTGTTTCCTAAATTATATCTTACCTTCGTTAAGATGTATATTTCTATAAAATACCTTAATTCTTGCTCAATAATTTATTTCGCAATTAATTTTGTACACTTTGGTAATAGTAATATACCGCTTACCATGTTTATGTAGGGTGGCGTGAATTTAGGATGAAAAAATTTGGAAAATGAGAATGGGAAATATTAGTGGATTTAAATTAGCCAAGAAGGTAAAAGAATATATCATAAATAAAAATATTCAAGAATTAATCATGAGTTTTGTCTCTTCAACCTCTTTATTTCATGGTTATTGTCTTTTTGTTATTACTCTTTTTTTGTAAAATGTTATTACTCTCATTACCACTAAATTTTATATACTACAATTACTTATATAGGTTAATTAAAATCAAGTGCGTTGACCAATATAAATTATATTGAATACTAATCTATATGTTTCACAAAGATAAATTTTAAATACTTCAACTACTTACAAGTAATAAATATATTTTCTGTAAATTTTAACTTTTAATCAATAATAGTTTAATACATTTTTTTGAAGTTTAAAATATTTTCATAAATTATACAAAAAGAATTTATTTTTGTGAAACAAATTTTCTTATAAAACATCTATTTTAATAAAACGAAAAAATTTTATTCATCCCGTGCAAGGCACGGGTCTCTATCTAGTTTAACTAGTACAATGCACCAATACATACTTATGCTAGCATTTTCTTAAAATAGAATTGAAGACAAATATCAAACGGTGAATACATGGAAAAGTTTCTAGATTCTCTTATCCTTTGTTCTCAACCTTCCTTTAAGCTCCAGGGAAGATCCAGAGTCCAATTAATGGTTTATACTTTGGATAAGAAAGAAAGTGTTAATAAATGAATGAAGTCCTAGATAGGCAATTAGAAAATGAATGAACTAATATATAACTGGTTAAGATCAATTTATTTATCATCAAATGATTTTAAGTAGAAAGTACATGATATCAATTGGAAAACTAATGAACTAGTATATAAAAGATTAAGGTAAATCACTTATTGTCAATTAGTTTTAAGTTGAAAAATAGGAGAAACTGAAATCATCTATGCAAAGTTAATGTTGAAACAAGCTTTGAGTACTCAGAGCTGTTAGCAATAATCTTCTAGCTAACTTGGAAGTCAAGAAAGATCAAACCTAATCGAGTTGTGTTTAGGAAACTTATCTTATTGAGGAGTTATTTAGATAAGTTAAATATGATTAGGAAAAAGGAAAAGTTAGATCTATATATAAAGATATGCAAGAGTATTGCATAATGTGTAAGTTTTAGAGATTGTGAGTTGAGAGCTTACGTTTTGAACTAATTTTCTTAAGCAAATAAAGAAGAGTTTCTTTATATTTGAGTTCTTATACAATCTTTAAAGATTTAATTTGGTATCAGAGCTATTGGAAATAAATAAACTGCGACCATGGGAGACATAGTGGCGACGACAACAAAGAAAGACGGAGGACCATCATCTATAAGTTGTCTGATGTTGAACACAACAAACTACTCCATGTGGGCTATAAGAACGGAGATTTTGCTTAAAGTTCACAAGGTATGGGAAGTTGTTGAGAAAGAGACAATCGAGATTGATAAAAGCGATATGGCAATTGCTCCATTGTTTCAGTCGATACCAGAAACACTTATCCTCCAAGTTGGAGATCTTGACACCGCGAAGAAGGTCTGGGATGCCATTAAATCGCGACACGTAGAAGCAGATAGAGTTCAAGAAGCTTGACTACAAACCCTGATGACAGAGTTCGATAGACTAAGAATGAAGGAAACAGACAAGATCGATGAATTTGTGAGCAAGCTATCTGAAATCTCTTCGAAATCAGCAGCACTCGGTGAAGTTATGGAAGAGTCAAAGCTGGTTAAAAAAATTTCTTCAGAGCTTAACTCGAAAAAATACTTTCATATTGTTGCATCGCTTGAGCAAGTACTGAATCTAAACACCACAAGCTTCGAAGACATCGTAGGTCGGCTTAAAACCTATGAAGAGCGTGCTAGTACCGAAGAAGAATATACACAGGAGAACCCGACCAAACTAATGTATGCTAGCGACACGGAGACACAACCACAACGTGATTATTGTGACTACAGAGGACGTGGTCACGGAGGTCGTTACTATGGAAGAGGAAGAGGAAGAGGAAGATCGTATTGGGACAGCAGAGATTCATCAAAAATCACATGTTTTCGATGTGACAAAATAGGTCACTTCGCAGCTACTTGTCTAGATAGACTTCTCAAGTTACAAGAAGCCACTGAAAACAAAGAAGAAGAAACACAAAAAGCCGATGGTCTTTTAATGCACGAAGTCGTCTACCTCAATGAACGAAACATAAAACCAAAGGAGTTTGAGTCCGGGTCTGATAATGATCGTATATGGTACTTGGATAATGGAGCAAGCAACCATATGACTGGGAATAAAAGCTACTTTCAAACAGTCGATGAAACAGTCTCGGGTAAGGTACGATTCAGAGACGACTCAAGAATAGATATCAAGGGAAAGGGATCCATCTTGTTTGTAAGTCAGAATGGAAGGAAGAAGATACTTGCCAACGTATACTATATACCGGAACTGAAGAGTAACATAATCAGTCTCGGGCAAGCAACAAAGTCAGGTTGTGACGTGACAATGAGAGAAGATTACTTGACACTTCATGATAACGATGTGAACTTGATAGTAAGAAATCCAAGATCACCAAACCGGTTATATGAAGTGTTAATGGATATATATATAATCCTAAGTGTCTGCAAGTTCGGGTACAAAACGAGGCGAACAGATGGCACACACGCTTAGGGCATGTGGGAGTCGACATAATAAGAACATGATCACCAAAGAGCTTGTTTTCGGTATACCAAAGCTAAAAATCGACAAGGAAACATGTGAGCCATGCCTACTCGGTAAACAATCAAGACAGTCATTCCCAAAAGCGAGTACATACCGAGCTTCAAAGATACTAGAACTCATTCACGGAGATCTTTGTGGACCTATAACTCCACCAACTGCAGGAAGAAACCGTTACATCTTTGTACTCATAGACGACTATTCAAGTATGTGGTCTATCTTGTTGAAAGAGAAAGCAAAAGCCTATGATAAGTTCAAAAATTCAAAGCAATAGTCGAGAGGAAACAAGATCGAGTATCAGGATGCTAAGAACAGATAGAGGAGGAAAATTCACGAGTATAGAATTCCAGAACTTTTGTGAATCATCGGGCATACAGAGACAACTTACCGTGCCATATACGCCACTACAAAACAGAGTTGTAGAAAGGAGAAATAGAACTCTGATGGGAATGACAAGGAGTATTATGAAACACAATGGAAGTTCCAAATTATCTTTGGGGAGAGGCTGTGAGACACTCAACATATTGGATCAACCGAGTTTCAACAAAGTATCTAGAATCTCAAACTCCATATGAAGTGTTCAAGGGAAGAAAACCAAACATCACGCATCTGCGAGTGATCGGGTGCGTTGGATACGCAAAAGTCGAAGCAACAAATATGAAGAAACTTGATGATAGGTCGAGTGCACTTGTACATCTTGGAATCGAGCCCGGTACTAAAGCATATAGAATGCTCGATCCATCTATAAAAAGAATCGCAGTGAGTAGGGATGTCGTATTGATGTAGATAAGAGTTGGAGGTGGAAGAATCCAGATTTCGAAACTTCTGAGAAACCGGGAATGTTTAAAATAAACATTGGTGGATACGGAAACTAAGGTATCGACGGAGAAGAGAGTAGTGAGCTCGATAAAGAAACTGAAGAAGGAGGAAGCGAAGCCACAAACAGTAGTGATGAAAAAGATCAACAAGCAGAGTATGATCATCATGAAACAGAGCAACAATAACAAAACGATCACGGCGAAACAGAGCATCACGAGGCTGGAACTTTAGAAATACGAAGATCAAGCAGAGTCAGCGAAAGACCAAGATACCTTGATGATCACATTTATCTAGCTGAAGTAGAAGGCGAACGACTACTACTCTTGTTGAATGAAGAGCCATGGGATTTCAATGAAGCAATGGAGGAAAAGGTGTGGTGTGATGCGTGTGAGGCTGCATCAATTCAATTGTGAAGAACAAAACATGGAACTTGATAGACTTGCCACTGGGAGCAAAACCAATAGGCTTGAAGTGGATTTTCAAGCTTAAAAGGAATGCAGACGAAAGCATCAACAAATACAAATCAAGCTAAGTCGCTAAAGGATACATTCAATGTCACGGAATAGATTTTGAAGAAGTTTTTGCTCCCGTTGCACGCATCAAAACAGTTCGACTTCTAGTTGCCTTATCTGCGTCAAAAGGATGGGAAATCCACCATCTGGATGTGAAAACGGCATGTCTCCATGGAGATTTGAAATAAGTTGTGTACGTAAGCCACCCTGAAGGTTTTACAGTTAAAGGAAGTGAAGATGAAGTATATAAACTCAACAAAGCTTTATACGGTCTAAGACAGGCACCTAGAGCTTGGAACGATAAACTCAACAAGTTTCTTGAACAATTGAACTTTGTTAAGTGCTCAAAGGAACCGTCCTTGTATCGGAAAAGAGTTAAAGAACATCTTCTCTTGATAGCAATTTACGACGGTGATTTACTTTTACTGGGTCAAGAGAGGTAATGATATGCGAGTTTAAGAAGGAGATGGAATGCAGTTTTGAGAAGAGTGATTTTTGAGATGAGTGATCTCGGGTTACTTACCTATTACTTAGGTATCGAAGTATATCAACACACGGATGGGATAACATTAAGTCAACAAAGGTATACGAATAAGATCTTGAGTGAAACGGGTATGGATGACTACAACATAGTGCAAGCACCAATGGAATTCGGCTTAAAGCTATCTAAAGCAAGTAATGAAGAGAGTATTGATGAGAAGAGCTATTGAAGGTCTATAGGGTGTTGGGCTGTTGAGCCGTTATATGCATGAACCAAAAGGGTCTCATGAAGCGGCCCTAAAGCATGTCTTAAGGTACCTAAAGGGAACCACTTCACTCGGACTCTCATTCCGGCGAGCAGAAAAGATTGTGATGAAGGTTATAGTGATTCGAGTCACAATATAGACAAAGATGATGGAAGGAGTACCACCGGCCACATATTTACTTGAATGGTTGTCCCATCACTTGGTGCTCTCAAAAACAAGATACTGTTGCATTATCATCTTGCGAGACAGATTTTATGGCTGCAACAGAGGCTGTAAAACAAGCAATATGGCTTCAAGAACTTTGTGAAGAGATTACAGAGGAACCGAAACAGAAAATCGTGATGCACTTTGACAACAAATCAGCCATAGCACTCACAAAGAATTTGGTGTTTCATGGACGAATCAAGCATATACACAAGCACTATCACTTTGTAAGAGAATGCGTTGATAATGAGCTAGCTGACATGCAACACATTCCAGGTAACTTGCAGAAGGCGGATATACTGACTAAAGCATTGGGAAGAATAAAATTCAAGGAAATGAGAGAGCTAGTTGGAGTACAAGATATAGAAGAAGTTAACTTGAAAGTTAAGGAGGAAAATGTTAGCAATAATCTTCTAGCTAACTTGGAAGTCAAGAAAGATCAAACCTAATCGAGTTGTGATTAAGAAACTTATCTTATTGAGGAGTTATTTAGATAAGTTAAATATGATTAGGAAAAAGTAAATGTTAGATCGCTATATAAAGATATGCAAGAGTATTGCATAATGTGTGAGTTTTAGAGATTGTGAGTTGAGAGTTTAAGTTTTGAGCTAATTTTCTTAAGCAAATAAAGAAAAGTTTCTTTATATTTTAGTTCTTATACAATCTGTAAAGCTTTTAAGAGTAGTTGATGGAATCAATAGTTATCAGTGCACATTGTCTTGATAATACAGTTTCAGTAAAAACAATGTTGATCACAAAATCTATGTAATAGGTAGAACGACCACACAAACACACAAAACAACACAATCGCCAAGACGAACAAACATATATGGGAAGTGAAGCTCACAACCATGATTTACCTTATAAACCCAAACACTACTTTATCGAAACTACAAAACCATAAAAGCAATGATAACAGAATCGATTAACTGCAAATATCATATGAAAAAATGTTCAAAACGCTTTAACAAAAATATATCAAGCGAAGCTGGAGCTTGTAACTTTTTTTTATCTCGTGTGACAATATCACCGAGAAAGAAAACTACTTAAGCAATAAACCATTCATTGCAATCAATTGTACATTCATCGTCATTAGTAATAAACTTATTCAAACTAAAAAATAGTTCAAAAGTGAAAACTACCACATCGTATATATATTGTCCAAAGACCATTACCTCACAAAATGTGAGACTGTAATAGCGATGTAACTGAAAAATGATCCAACAGAAACAATCCAAACCAAACGTCTCACAAATACCACAGCAAAATACCATATTAGTAATGAAATTAATTCACATCCAAAATTTATCTCAAAAATGGAAGATTGCACATCATTTATATATTGTCCAACAACCATTATTCCACACGATGTGAGACTCTAATAATGATTAATTGTCTTAACATTATGCAACCAAAGACTAAACCATGAACCAAGAAAGAATCTAAGACCAAATCATTCGGTCATCTCTGTAATCCATAGTTGAATCCGAGGATTTAGTACCTGGATATGGAAGCTGAGAAACTTCTAGAAGCAAAACAAAAGAAGTGAGGAGACAAACGTGCTCGATTATGAAGAAGAAGAATAAGAGTAGAGTGTGATTTATACACAAAACATTTTTTCTTTGTGGGTTTGTGAGTTAACATGTCTCGACCTGCCCTGTTCCACCGCGGATCGAGTCATTGTTGATTCAATAATCCGATCGGCATAATTCGCAGATACAAAATTGTATGCCCGCACTTGTCCTGTCAAATCCTGCAGGTAGCCCGCTGGACTCGCGGGTAACCCACCGACACGCGCGTAATATTAATTATATTGAAAATAATTATTTTAATTACATATTAATTATTTTTATGAAAATATATATTTTTAAAAATAATTTGCGGGTTGACAGATATCTGCGACTCAAATTTGGTTGAACCGCACCGCCCCGCTTAAAATAATCTCAATCGAGTTCCCCTATTTAAAAATTGAAATCGATCGACCCACTCTCGCCTCGCGGCGGATCAAATGACCAGACCTGAAAATAATAACTTAAATTCATAGGCCTACATATGACAAGTCTCTTGATTTATACAGGCATTAGGGCCCAAATGAAATTGATTTGAGGCCCAAAAATGTCTGCCATATTCATTCCAAAGTCGATATGCATGCTTGTGATTTATTTTGTAACTAGGTTGTTGCCCCTGAATTCACAGACACAAATAGATTTAAAGTCTTATAATATAATATTTGTTTGTTTTTAAAACGTTACAATATATATTATAAATAAATAGATCTATATCTTTGTTTATTTGATTATTTAAAAACTTTTTAAAATACAAAATATGACTTTTATAGTATTTTATTAGATTTTCTATCAACAACCATAGTAGATATAGTTAATGTATGTTTCAAAAGTTATTTCTAACAAGTAATGTATGTAACTTTGATTAAAGAAGGTGTTCATTTAATATTACATTAATTTTATTCATCAAATAATTTTCTATGAAAATAATATATACATGATAACACAAATAATATTTTTTTAAAGATCATATGTACTTACTAATATTTCATGAAATCACAAAATAGTTTCATCAGCTAATATGGTTTAGAGCAATTCACCATTTGAATGATTTAATGCCAAACATGCAAAATCTTGATATAAATAACCAAAAATTTCTGACTATTAAAAAATCAAGACATTGCGAACAATTGTCAATTGAATAGTTAAGATAAACTAAAACAATTAGATACACGGTACACCATATATAATTGTTATTGTTTGTAAGTCAAGTCTACATGATTATTCATATTTTTGTATATCATTATCTATACTAAACATAAATAACAAATTGAAAAAGTGTTACATACTAATTTTACTTTATTTCAAGTTATCTATATAACATGCAATGTTTTTTGAAAAAAATTCTTAAACAGTTTGTTTTTAAATATGTATTAGAAATTATTATTTTTACAATTGATACAACTTTTAGAGAGTTGTTGATGAAAAAAATAATCCCAATTATTATTTTTATATCTAAAATTAGTTTAAAGCTAGACTCTAAAGTTAAACTGTATATGCATCTTTTATATATCATTATCTATACAATACACAGCTAACAATACTTACTAATTACTAATTTTATTTGATTATATAACATACAAGGAAAAATTTTAAAATCTTTTTTTTCTTAAATAATTCCTTTTAAAATGTAAAATAATTTACCAGGATAATATTTTCTGAAATCATAAAATAATTGTATCGTATAATATGATTTAGAGTACTTAACCATATGAATTATTTAACGTTAAACATGCAAGATTTTGATATAAATAACAAAAAAATTGCAGCTAGTAAAAAGTTCAGAGAAATTATAAAAAAATAATTAAATAATTCAGATAAATTAAAACAATTAGATACACTATATATATAAATATATATATTTGATATTGTTTGTAAGTCAAATTTACATGATTATTCATATTTTTCTATATCATTATTTGTGATATACGCAAATAAAAAAGTTGTTAGCTACTAATTTTAGTTTATTTTAGTATCTGTATAACATGAAACTTTAAAAATAAAAATAAAAACCTTAAACAATTTATTTTTAAATATGTATAAAATAATTATTCGTTTTTACAATTTATAAAGTTTCTTACAAGTTTGTTGGTAAAAAATAATCTCAATTGTTCTTTTCTTTATCTAAAAATCGCTTAATATTTTACTTTACAACTAAATTTTACATATACATTTTGTATATCATTATCTATACAATATGTAATTAATTAAAATTACTAATTTTGTTTCATTTTTAATTATCTATATAAAATACAAGAAAGGTTTTTTAAAATCTCATTTTTATTATATAATTCCTTTTTAAATGTGAAATAATCAACCATGGTAATATTACTTTTATTTTTACTTAAAATTATATTATATATAATTTTGTATATTATTATCTATATAATACATAAGAAAAAAATATTAGTAACCACTAATTGTATATTTATTTTAATTATTTATATAATAAGCAAGAGAAAGTTTTTAAATCACTATTTTCTTTTAAAAAAATCTTTATTTGCTTTAAATTTTATTTTAAAATACATAAAAACAATTATGACACAAATTAGAACATTGATGACACAATTTCCTTGAATACATATTTGTGGTAGTCATTTTTGCTAAGTATTATTTGTTTGCTTATTAATGTAAGTTGGTTCTTGATTTAAAATTTTTAGCTAAATTAAATAAATATAAATTTTAAAAACCATCAACCAATCAAATTAAAATAATTAATTAGGGATTCCTATGATTGACACATCAACAAAAATCACTTAAGTATACAAAACTATATTTCATTAACTATACCTCATCTCACTTCATTCGTTTTGTAGTTTAGTATGTCAATATTAACTTGTGATTTAATATTCAACTTTAACACATTCTATCCGTGGAAGCAATCGATTATTTTACAAAAAAAAATGATGAAACTTGACTACAAATTTACATCAGAAGAAAATGATCATAACATGAATATATTTAATAATATAGTTAATCAAAATATACGGTAAATTCGACCAAAGGTGTATCGGGAATCAAACAAGATTCCATATATTACTGTCACACTTCGAACACACGAGAATGCTCATCCACAAAAGATTGAAACCAAAAATATAAGACCATCTCTAATGTATTTTGTTATTTTTACTATAATAAAGTAACTTTATAATAGAAATGTGATTTGCTCCAATATATTTCTCTAAACTAGTAATTTCTATATAGAGAATAAAATATAGAAAAATATTATTTCTTCCTCTATAAATAGAGGTAAACATAGTAATCTATATTTTAGAGGAAGAAATAGAGTAGTGTTGAAGTGATTTTGACTCTAAAAGCTATTATAGAGGTAAATATATAGGTGGATTGGAGATGCTCTAAGAGCATGACTACACTTAAAACACCAATGGGATTCTTATTTCTTTTTTCTTTTGTCTGATTTAAAATAAAAAATAAAATAAAAACCAATTGCATACTGCTAAGTGTTAGTGGGATCTGCAAACAATACAAAAATCCAAGTAAAGTGGACTCTTAAAAGCATCTTCAATCCTAACATCCCAAATGGAGTGCTTATTTATTTTATTTTATTTTTAATTTAAAAAAATAAAATAAATCATTCACAGACCGCCACGTGTCAGTTTTTAATTAAAAAAAAAATTTAAACAAATCGTGCAAGAACCATTACTTATTTATGAACAAGAAGAGGTGGTGCTTAGAGTTTTAGTGGGTCTCACCCACTAAACAACCCTCTAAGCACCTTTAAGCACATTGGTTGATGATTCTCTAATTAAGGGTTTTTGTAATCGGGTTTTAGATAATCCTGCTCTAACCAACTTAATAATAATATATATATATATATATATATATATATAGAGAGAGAGAGAGAGAGAGAAAATTGGCCGATATACCCTATTTGAACATCAAATTAGCAAACTAGCTTCGACATGACTTTTTAAATTTAATGACCATTTTGCCTCTAACACTACTCTCCCCTCTAGAGTTGTGTCAGCTACTTGTCAGTCATTCCTAGCTGTGTCAGCCCTTTTATATCCACTTGCACTAATTGATTCATTCTCTTTTCTTTTATTATATTTTTGTTCTAAATTTTTTTGTATGCAGATTTCATGTTAATGCACTATATTTTTTTTTTGCAAAACATTCTTGTTGCAAAATTTTTGTTTTTTCCTGTTTAATATTATTCTTATAGTAAAAACAATATTAATTACACCACATCCTGATAAAATTAACATTGTCGTGTTATTATTGTCGACTGTTAACAAATAGTGTAGATGTTAACAAAAGTATTAGTAATAAGTATCTGAAGTATTAACAAAGGTGTTACATGTTAACAAATATTTGTAGATGTTAACATAGGTGCTAGCTGCTAACAAATACATGTACCATATGTATTAATAGAGTCATTAACTGTTAACAAATTTTGTATATATTAACAAATGTGTTAACTGCTAACAAATATATGTATTATAAGTGTTAATAGAGGTGTTAGTTGCTAACAGATTTGTAGATGTTAATACATGCGTTAGGTATTTTATGTTAACAGATAAAAATTGTTAAAATTTTAATTTTTCTATCGAAATGAGTAAATTTAAAAAGAATAGATAATAAAGTGTTTTTTTTATAAAAATTGTAGAATGAAGAATATTGTAAGAATAAAAAAGATTTATAGAAAGTAAAAAAAATATGTTGTCATTAAAAAAAATCCAGAAAAAATCACATGTGAGAGAAGAGAGAGAGTGTCAGCTGGAGAAGTGAAGAGAGAGAGTGTTAACCAAATGTCAACTCTTTTGATTAAGGGCATTTTTGGTAGCACAAGGTCAAATTGTATAATTTGGTTTCATTATGTTAATCAATGTGTAAAACTCAAATTTGATCTTCTTTTATGTATAGTTTGTTAAAACTCTCATATATACATATATATTTTTTCTATAGATAGTTTATGTTTCATCCTTCACGACTAATATCGTGCTTACGAGACTGTAGAGTGTAGACCATATAATGTTATAGAACATGTTGATAAACCATATATTTGTATTCTTGTCTGTGTATTTACAATTGATACGTACTTACGTAGTGTACACGTGAACGTTATCGACCAAGATGGTCCAAATATTGAGTTTGTTCTTTATTTATTGTTTTGTCGGCAACTTTATTCTATTAGGTTTTGTCATTAATCACGCGAAGACCATATACTATATATATCCTAAAAACATTTATGCTTTTAAACTTAAAACTAAATGGACAGCAAAAAAAAAACTTAGAACTAATTATATATAAGTGAAGTGATTCAATATTTTGTATAAATACCTCTTTTTAGAACTTTAGAATGTGAGATATTTTCTCCGCCATTTTCTTTCTAAATAATAGTGTATATAATTATTAATACCTCTTATAAGATAGTTTTTTTCTAATAAAGTCATCATATCATTTTTCAAATTAAATTAATGAGTCAGCTGTAGGTTCACTCTCATGACATATTAATTTTTTTGTTCAATTTAAAATTAAATGATAGTAAATGAAGTATCCAAGTTTCTAATATATTACTCATATATAAACTTGATTTATTATTTATACCAAAAACAAAATGTATTGAGATATGAATAATATCCTCAAATCGAATATTATATTTTCTAAATATTTAAAAATATCCAAGAAGTGATATTGACGAACCAACTAACTCATATAATAATATCTCCGACTACACCACCCATGCCAATTCAAGTAGACAACGGTAACTTTAAAATATCTAGTTTTTGTTTTCTTATCTAACTAAACCGTTACATAACCGAATCGGTTATACGATTCCTAATTTAATTATTCCATTTTTCTTCAAACCATATCGTGAAGTGATTGAGCTCCCATCAAATTCATGTAAGGCAGATTCTGAGCTTGATCGTCATCCAACATCGACGATGTATATTGAACCGATCCTTCCATGTGGTCTCTACCGTAATAAAGTGGTCCCCCTTGAGCCGTCACTGGGGACAGCGCTAAACTCACATCACCGTTTTGTAACCCAAGCGTCAACGACACGTCACGTGCCCCTCCTTCGCCAGTGTATGTGACAGCTTGGTTACTGTATGATGAAAAGTCAAACGTTGACCCAAATGAAGCCGTTCCTAGGTTGGAGTTGTCTTTGTGGCCGGTCTTTGTAACTACCGAGGATAAAGATTCCGGTTCGACTGGCATTAACTGGTTCGGGTTCGGTTTAGTGTCGATGAACATCGGGTTTGTAATCTCCATTTGTTGTTCTTCTCCTCTTGTTTCCTCGCAATACATCTCTTCAATCATTGGTTTCCACAGCCTAACTCTTGCATTAATGAACCAGTTCGATACCTAACAATATGGTCATTATTAGAATTAACTCAATTAAATTCCATTTATGTATGATACCTAAATAGATTATTTGGAATATAATAAGAATTAGTGAAGTTTTGTTTTACCTGACTTCTTGATAAACCAGATTGTCGGGCCAATATATGCTTATCAACATCACTTGGATATCTGAAAGATAAGAAAATATTACTTTGGAGAAATGGTATGTCTAGTAAAATAAAAGATAGGTTTATTAAAATGGATGCATATGATTGAAGAATGATTCACAGAAATGGCAGCAAGGGTAAAGGGTTCGGGTGAAAACTAACAAGATTTTTCATTGTTTGATCAGTGTTTGGGAATTTGATGGAGACAAGTCTTGCATGTGATAAACATACTATGATTTATCAAATAAAATATATCAATAATAAAAGGAAAGGATAAGAAAAAAAAACATGGGGAGAAAAAGCAAGGAGTTATTCATAGTTTCTCTCTCTTTTGTTAGTGTAAGGTAAAGAACATTGATTCTCTCTCTGAATCCACTTTGTTCCTTTCTCTATTTCTGTCTTTCAACCACTAGTTAAATAACTTTTTATATTTAGTTATGCATTATCTAAAAAGATATAAAGATATGTATAGATAGATATATATGTAGATAGATACATGAATGTATATGTTTGTACACTCACTTTTACACCAATGATGCAAGTAAAGAAAGAGAAATAAAAAGCCACCATACAATTATCAGATTAAGGTAGATTGGATCCTCAGTTTGTCAAGTCAATCTCAATCTCTCTATGTAAAATATATGTATTTTTTATATGATGTTCACATATAGTGTTTCCTGGTAAAAATGCATATAACTATGTACTAATATAAATGCATTATTTTAATTAAACAGAGTTCGTAAGATTTTTAGACACACCATTTATTTATTCTATATATATATATATATATATGCAAATCCACTTAAAATTTTCAAACTAGGGTATGTTTACTTGATTTAAAACTATTAGATTCCTCAATCATTAGTTAACTAAAAAGGCACTTAACTTGTAACTATATGATTATTAGTAAATTGTTACTAAAGTCAAACCCCTATAGTCATAATATTCGCATTTTTCGTTTTGAGTAATATATAGTTATACACCCTAATGCATAAAAAGAGGGTATGTATGAGATTGGTAACTTACGGGTGAAGAAAGTGCTCAAAGAGCCAAGCTCGTAACGCCGTGACCGCGCGTTCAGGCAAACCACGTTGTGGACGCCAAGGATGAGCTTCCACGAGGCTCATTTGTCGATACGATTTCTGTTGCCTCAGAGCTTGATCAAGCAATCTCAGCCGTGGAGTCTCCCCACGTGCCGCAACTGAGACCCCACGGGTATCCTCATCTCTTTCTCCTAAAGCTTGACTCGTTGCTTGAATCTGTCCCACAAGTCCGTCTTTTAAACACCGGAAATGCCTAGACATTGCCCTCGACGCCAACGCCGTGTACATCTCCGCCGCTCCTACCCCAACCGCCGCCTCAAACGCTGCTGCCGCCAGTCTCATTTGCTCTCGGTAATGTCCATATCTTCTTTTAAGCTGCCCGATAAAAAAAAAAATATTACAACCACACCGTATAAATGCAATTCATAGAATGAGCATTCATGTAAAAGAAACAACTCGTTATGGCTTATGATGATGGAATTGATTGCTGTTATGAGGACCACTAGAGTCTCCATATTAGATCAAAAGCAAAAAGAAATAAATTTTATTTTAAATTCTATATAAAAAGGAAATAATGCTTAAAGGAATTAAAAGGGTTAATATTTTCGTAGTGTTACATCGAACTTGTTTTCGACGAGAATACATGAAGGAGTGAAGACAAAAAGGAATCTTTTTTTATCTTTTATATAAAAGAAATTTGTATCTTTAAGAAAATATATGGACCATAATTAAAAATTCGTGGGTATTATAAAAAAAATTGTGGGTATTAATATTTTACATTTTATGGATATATACGCTGAAACAAATATTTTTTAACAAACCATGAAATGTTTTTGATACAAGATTTGTGGGTTTTTTTTTTACATTTTATGGGAATATGTTGAAATCAAATGAAAATATATAAGTTTTCTAACAAGACCATGAATCGTTTTGATATTTAGCGTTTTCAGAATTAAGATGAAACCAGACTAAAAATAATAGATTTTCTAACAAGCCCATGAATCGTTTTGATAGTAGAGTAAATATATACCTCTTCAAGCATGGCAAGCAATTTGGCTTTTCTTTTTTGAAGCTCCATGAACTCAAGAGAGTGGAGTGGTGGAACATGTTTCTTTGAAGTTGTTGCAGACTGGTCGTGTTGATCATTGTTGTTGTTACTTGTGTCCCAATCTTCTTGTTGTTTGCCTTTCTGCTTCCTCTTATGCTTCATCATCACTTCATCATCACTTTCCTTTACTCCAAGGCTGCAAAACTCACTCAGTAGCTCTTGAGCTGGAATCAAATACTTGGAACTCCCAATCTGAAACTGATGATGATTGTTGTTATTGTTGTTTTGGTGGTGACTATCCATCAACATCATCATCTGGCTGTGTGGGAGATTCTGATGATGCGTTGATTTAGCAGAATACCCTTGTTGTTGGGGTCTGAGGTCGAAGGATTGGAGACTGATGCTTGTAGGATTGGAGGAGGAGAGAGAAAGAGAAAGACCTTGGCTTGCTCCTTGTGGTGGTCTCTCATCATTTACTTCACTTGAGAAATTATTATTAAAATTGCATAGTCTCATGGAGGAAGAAGAGTCTTCTAAAATCTGATTCTGATCATGATAATGATGATGATGATGATCCATTCCACTTGTCATCCTAGTCTGATGATGCCTTGAAAAGTCTATCATCATTCCCATGTTGGAGTTTGAGCCAAAGATCTGATGGTTGTAATGATCTTGTTGATGATCGGTTGGGTTGTGGCTCCTCTCATCAAACCCATGGATCTGATTAATCACTTGATGATGTTGTTGTTGATGATGGTTATGGCCATGGAACTGATCACTTGCCATGTCGTCTCAAGAATTAAAGACCCAAAAAGAAGACAAGAAAAAAAGGAAAGTCCTTTTTGGATACAAACAAGAATTTTATCAAGATCTAAATGAACCCATCTCCAAAGAAAGTTGAAAACAATCAGTTAACAAAACTGAAGCAAAATTTTTCATATCCAGAGCCCCCAAATCATGAGAAAGAGCCAAAGAACCATAATTTGTGTAATAACCCAAACAACAGAGATAGCTCTAAAACCCTAAGAAAAAGTTGGAATAGAAATATGAATTATTTCTTCCTATTCGTTGGTCAATACTAGAGAAAGAAATTAGGAAGAGACGATAGAGCGATAGAGGAAAAAGAAAAATAAAAGAATTAAACAGAAGAGATATAACAGAGAGAGAGAGAGGACAAAAAGAGATTGTGTGGCTTCACCTCTCTCTTGTATTGTACTTTGAAGAAATGAATTTTCTTTTAGTATAGGTCTGTTAATTTGTACTACAGGCAAAATAAATGAATATTATAAAATGGTAAAATAAAATTCAGAAATAAAACCTAGGAAGATAAAATGTCAGATGGTATCTCATCAGAGATCAGAAGATAGGTTGATCATGACCCTCCCATAGACTCTAGCTAGCAATCAATGTTCAATCTTTTTCTCTTTCTATACCACAAGTTTGGTCAAAAAAAGCTTCACTGTTTTCAAATCTATGCAGTGTTATTAAGTTTCTTCAATTTTTCTTACATATACTTAATTTTCTTTAATTATACAGAAATTGTGGTTAAGGTTTTGTATTTATCTATAAATTTGTATATTTGAAATATGTCCTGATATATTAATGTTTTTTTTTTCATTTTCTTCTTCTTTGACGTAGCATTACTAGTCTGACCATGAAAATACTACAGATGTCTCCCTCTATTCTTTATTTTTCTTCCTTCAATTATTAAGAACTTAATAATTTGGAAATTAACTGACAAGAAAATTCAAACAGGATGGATGATACAGGACATGTATGTATCAACTTATCATGGTATACTTACATTGGTCCAACGTTATAAAAAACTTAAGTAACTGGATTAAACAAAGTTAAAATTGGAGAACCTTTGCCGGGTACACAAACTAGCTGCAAACCGTCATATGGTATATCTCTGCGTTCATTTAAGTTTTATTATATTTTTATATTTTATAGATGTTTATTTAGTAGTGTGTTATATATTGCTCAAACCTATACGTGTAACACGGCTGTGTATATTAGTATATATAGAACATAAACATTTTTAATATATTATCTTAAACAATGATATCAATTTGGGTGGTGCTGGTTTGCTTATCTAAGCAACCTTGTTATTAAAAGATTTTGCAACTATTTTAAACTTTATTGAAGCTTATAAAGTCTTCCTACTAGAACATTGACGGTGATTTTATAATTCGAAAAACAATAGTTCAACATATATTTTAGCCAGTCATGTGAATGAATAAATTGTCCAAATGATATCCTTTAATATACAGATTATGATAATAATATTGTAGTTTAACTTTATTTTTTTGTTTTTTTTTTTTGGTCGAAACTTTATTTTTTTTTGTTAATAGCTAAAAAGATAACTAAATTGAGTTTTTGAGAAATTAACAAGCTATATATATACATATATATATATATATATATATCTGTATACGTGTTCCTTTATAGATGGAGAGGAGATAAATAAACGAGTACGAATCCCAAGAGATCAAACCAGAAGTGGAAGTTGAGTTCAGGCTTTTCTCAGATATGTCTGTGTCGCAGTTCTCTTCGGATTTAACAATAGTTATTAACAATATCAATAAATAAAATATATAGAAAACTTTTAATAGCAATCTGTAGTCCCGTGTAAACTAGTGGTAAACAACCCTTACAGTGTCAATATTTGATTTTTAAATAACAAATATAGGCAAAGAAGTTAATTGATTATTAGAATTAGCTTTTTGAGCAGGATAATCTTTCATTAGTTAACGTCAAACCGATATTTAAAAGAGAGCATAATAAGATGCATAAAAGAAACAAACAAAACACTGTGTTTGTAGTTATTTAACCACACGATATTAATAGAATCACCCAAAATATTATTTATTTCGTTGGATGGATAAACCATGAATTTTCTTATAAATGACAAATTCGATTATAACTTATAACCAACAATATAGCAAAATATTACTTGTGAAACAGAATATTGATGTATTTTGCTTAATTATAGTATATCTTAGATCAGGTTCATGCCAAGAAACCTATAAATCCTTTGTTCTAGGAATTTCTTAAAAATATTTATATTTAATAAATATCAAATATGTTGCATTTCTTAATTATATAGAATTATTAGAGCATCATTAACCTTAAAACTCCATTTGGGTGTTTATTTTTTTTTCTTTTGTCTAATTTGAAAATAATAATTTTAAATGAACTAATCATGTACCAACACGTGTCAGTGGGACAGACGAACAGTAAAAAACCAGTGTTTAATTTAGAGTTTTAGGTATCCCTCTAAGTATTTTGATTAATGGTGCTCTTAGACCAGAACATCAAAGAATCACGTAATACGAATTATCCAAAAAATTGGTTTTACATAACGAAAACTAATAGTTTCAGAATTTGGTATATGATGGTGTCAAGAACTGTTCCTAAGGGACTGTTCATGAGACGTGATTAAGTGGTCCCCCATTTTTCTTCTTCTTTATTTTCTCTATACTACTTTTTTGTATATTAATTCCACCAAAATTTTGCATCTATTTCCTCTTTCTTGGGACCATTTTCTTTTCTTTTCTTTTCTCTCATATTTTCTCCAATTCTTACCCATACACGCATTAAAAGAACTAAATATATCATCTCACACGCGCCAGTTTTTTTATAAAAACATATCATTAAACAAAACGTCTAGTCCATTTTAATAAGATTAAGATAAATCAATGTGAAACAAGAGAAAATTATAAAGTATACGTAATGGTGATGGCATAGTCTAAACTATTTTTTCTAAAAATCAACATCTTGCAATAATTTAAAGGAAAATTCAATGCAAATGAGATGTTATATTATGATTCCATCACAACTTTTTGGTTATACAAGTTCACAAAAAAACTTTTAATTTGCAAATAATAGATATTGTTGTAACATCTATTTTTTTTATGAATATGTTAGTAGTGTTTTGAAACAATCAATATCATCGTAAATCACTAAATATATGTACCTCATTCTGAAGTGAAATATATAAATTTAATATATATATATATTGTGAATATATATATATATATTGTGAATTTATTATCAATCGTAAGTGGAAGTTCTTTTGTCAAGTGGTTAAATATTATCTATCCAGTTTTTTTCACCAAAATTCGACTCCGTTAAATTGCTATTGGTTATGAATAGGATTTTTTTTTTTTGATAAAGGGTTTTCAATTAAAATGCTAGCCAAGTTACAGATATAAGGTTACAGGACCTTAGAGTTCAAAAATAAAGTCATCATACATAAGAGGTCAAGTCTTGAGAAACAAGGAAGCAATAGATTAAAGTCAACACTTAACAAGATATTGTTGTGAAGTTAGTGATGAGGATTTCTACCCCGACCTCGTTTTCCTCTGCCTGGTGTGAGCCATTCCATCTCCTTCCACCTTTGAGAAGGCTTTAATGGCCTACCGCCTCGTGACCTTAGTTTCGAATCTTCTACAAACGGATCTCGAGGCTGACCAGGGGCAAAATCATGAGGGGCAGAAGCTGAGGCTGGAAATGGAGACGTTGTGAAGACAAAGTCCAAGTCTGGGACACCTGGTGGTTCTTTGGCTTCATCATTATCCAATACCGCAAACAAGTTCTTATGAGCAAATGGTACAGAAGATGGAGAGGTATAATTCAAAAACGTTATCATTCATGAATTACTCTTAATTCTTTGAGTTATAATGTATTATATATGAGTTACAATTTTGAGTTACCCCTTCGAAAATTTGATAATTTCAGATGTTAACTCAACATCAACAAAATTTCATTCATTACAAATTGAATAAGTATATATTTTTTTGGTTTTATGTTATGCTTTGATTGGTGACATGAGTTAGATTTAATAAAATTTGAGTTACGAGTATAACTCAAAAAAAAAATACACATCATGAAATGTTTTTAATTTTTTTGAGTTAATGTTTGTGTTATAATGTGTTATATTTGTGTTACAATTTTGAGTTATGTATTAGAAGTTTAGTTGGTAGTATTTTATTTAGGAACCGATTGGTAACACGTAATAATATGTATTATAACTTGATGTAATTAACAGTAAAAATTTTATGGTAAAACTGTGGATTTATGTAGTATGTTTTGAGTAGAAATACTAGTTATTATTTTCGTTTAAATAAATCACTCCTAGAATTTTTGATGTATAAGTTGCAGTATATTTTTATATAAATTAAAATAATTAAGAAAAAATAAAATATTGGTAAATAAATAATAAATAAAATAATTAAAAAATATTAGTATTTATTATTAGGTATGCAGTTTTTAGTAATTGATAGTTAAGCTACAAAATGTATTATTTTGAAAATTTATAATTATGATCAATATTTTTTTTTGTAATATGAATAATAAAATAACTTACACAATTATTAATAACTTCAGTTTTTAAATTAAAAATTAATAGTAAAAAATAATGAGCATTCAAATTCATATTTGCATTTCATTTTGTATGTAGAATTATGCATTATCAATACATATTTATATTATTGATATATATATATATATATATTATATGAAAATTAGTTATTTAATTATTTTTTACAGTTTTAACAAAAATTGGTTTTGGGGTAAATCAAATCATCTTTTTCATGATATCTTAAGAATAAATTATAAAGTGTAACCAATATTAAATTTTATGTAGATCTGGTATAAATAATAACTAATTGCCATCATTTTAATATTAACGATATATTACATAGTTTTTTTATTATATCATATGTAAATTAATTATCTATTTATGGTTAGTAGTGATGTACCATAATATAACCTGATAATTAATAAAAAAATTTAATTATATTTAACATTATGAAATTTAATTTTGGTCTCGTTGTTTTTTTGAAATCTGTAAATGCTAATCAGCCTTAAAACATGAGATTTTCTTTGACATTGAGTTAAATTGTGAGTTAGCAACTTTATAAAAGGAATAACAAAATTGTAATTCATTCATAACACATAATAACTCAAACTTAAAATCAAAAAAATTTAAATTATTGCATGATTTGTATCATTTTTGAGGTACAACCATAAATCAAACTAAATCAACTCCAAATATCTCACCAGTTACCTTTTGCTTTTAATAGTGTTATAGTTTTAATACATTACCATAATTTTCTCACGTACTTGTCATTAGTTTGATATCTTCATACTTTAATTTGCATTATACAAAAGAAATTATCTCTATAAATGTAATCTTTGATCCGTAACTAAAAATTTAATACATAAACTATATGTAAATATATATATATATATATTTATATTTTGTCATAATATATACTTCCTGATCTCTCGGTAGCTCTGTTTAATTGTTTTAGATTGCACCATCCACAATGAACGATTCTAAAAATCACTCTGTGATTAAGGCTTTAGTGTAAACTTAATGTCTAACTCAGTTGCAATTGCCTTCGAGCTAACCTAATTTTAGTCTACTGGGATCACTCTCGTTTTAGCCGATAGATCTACTAGAATTCCAAAAAGTGTACTTGAAGATGTATCCATTCGCATTAATTACTTTCTTATACCTATAGACTTCGTAGTGCTACTATATGAGCAAGAATCCAAAAATCCTCTAATTTTAGAAAAACTATTCCTTACTACAATCGGAGCGATCATTGATGTCAGAAAAAGACGCATATGTCCCAACCTCTATCAAATGTAATCTTTGATTGTCATAACTAAAACTTTAATACATAAAACTATATGTAAATATATATATACATTTTTCATAATATATACATAAATCTAAGTATATTTCCTTAATTTTTAGTTTTATGTTTTAATTTACTAAATTATATTATTAAATATATAGTAAATGTTATTATTATTGACATTTGTAAAAGACATTTATACATACTACAACTTATACATCATATATGCTGTTAGTCGATTAGTTTGAGTTAAAAGTAATCTATTAATAATAAAAATTTCAATTAATATTGAAAAGTTGTTTTTTCATAAAACAACTGAAATTAATTTTCAAACATTGTCAATTTATTAAATAACATATGTATTTTTTAAGTTGTGACTTTTCATTGTAAAATTAAAGGTTGTGTCTTTTCATTACAAAAGAACCATTAATTTAAAAAAAAGATGTTAAAATATCCAATAGATATCTTTGTAAATGTACATATTAGTTTTAACAGTTGTATCTTTTCATTATGCTCTATGTATCTTTTAATAATTATGTGTATATTTAAAATAAATTGTAAAAATACTATTTAAAAATAACTACTACAAATTTGAAAAGTCATAACTATTCATATATATTATTATGACATTTTGTTTGCATCATTTTGGTAACAATACATTTGCACCCCTTTGGTGATAATACGTTTGCATATCTTCATTCACAACACATTCATACTTCTTTGGTTACAACACATTCGCATCTTTTGAAAGCGGCACGTTCACACCCTTACAAATACAAAATGTTTGCACCCCTTCGGACACAAAATGTCCGCACCCCTTGAGACACAAAATGTCCGCACCCCTTGAGACATGATATGTTCGCACCATTTCGAACACAAAATGTTCGCACCTCTTCGGGTACAAAATGTTCGCACCTCTTTGGGTACGAAATGTTCACACCTATTCGACCACAAAATGTTCGCACCTCTTTAGCCACCAAATGTTCGCACCTCTTGGGTCACACCATGTTTGCACTTCTTAACGACTCATTTGCACCTCTTCGGTGATAAACTATTCGTACCTATGTGGTTCAATAACTAATCTTATGAAATTGTACAAATTTTTATTTTGATAGGGTTTAATGAAAAGGTCCAGTGATTAACATTTTGAAAAGATACAACTCTTCAATAAATAAACATGATTTTTGGTGAATGAGTTTCTAAAAGGTTTGCATTATGAAAGAGTTTAATTGCTAAGTTTTTGAAAAAACAACTTTCCAAAGAATAAACACATTTTTTGCTTATTAAACTATGATATCATACCCAGAATTATAAATAAAATCTTAGTTATTAGATTTAAGACTAAGAATAAATTTCACCACTAGATTTAGTTTTTATTAGATTAAAGACTTAGAAGACTTCCCTGAAAACCTTCTCATGATGTATATCTTAAAAATAATTTATAAATTTTATAAAAAAATATTTTGATTAGTAAAAATTCTAACAATGTACTTATAGACATTTATAAATAATGTAAATTTAGATTTACTAAATTGAATAGCTTTCAATATATATGAGTGAATATAAATTAGTCATGATATTCTTTGGTTTAGAGTTTGGTAACTATGTTATAGTATTGTATGTGTTTATAGAGTTAGATTATGGTATCTTAATTTTTTTTTTCAAAAACTAAATTTGACCTATATGTGTTTAGTTTTATGTATATTAAAACTTTATAAATTTATTTTAAGTTCAATAAAGTTTTTGTATGTGATTTAGTAATATATTTGATTTTGGGGTTTTGGAAGACTTAAATTTTCGAAGATATAATGCACTAGAAGACTTACTGAAAGACTTAACTACCATTTCCCGCTTAAAATTTTAGAAGAATTTAGGTTTCCCGCCTATTGTTAAATCTTCCAATAAGTTTTCCATAAGTCTTCCAACGGAAGTCTTAATTCTTCCATAAGATCTATTGTATTAGATCTAAAAAATAATTTAATAATTTCGTAAAAAATATTTTGGTTAGAGAAAAATCGTCATCATCTAATTATAGAGATTTAAATTGATATAAATTTAGATTTTAAAGTTTATTTAAGTTTTATGAAGTGTTTTTTTCTAATTAATTAGTTATTTTGAGTTTAAGGTATAGGTAACTTAAGTTTTTAAACAAATAATGCATTAGAAAACTTCTGCGAATAGTAAATTTAGGCTCTAGGAGACTTTCAAATAAATCTTTCAGGAAGTATTCTATTAGAAGACTTACTTGAAAATCTTCTGAATCAAAAATATTTAATTTTATTAGAATTTTTGTCTTCATATAATTTTTTTTACACATTATCTTCTTTCCTCTCAAATTACTGCAACAAAATGTATTTTTCTCATTCTAAAACTCTTCAACCTCTCTTTAATCTATTTGAACTTAAAAAACCAAACTTTATATCATTTTTTTCTCATGTTTCTCACTTCTTTATTTTGTTTTTGTAGGTTTTTTATCACATGGTTCTCATCTTCCACTTCTTTAAAGGTAGATCTATAAATCATACTTTTTCATTTGGTAACGTCTTGTTGCTTAAAATTTTTAACTTTTGAAAACTCTTTTTTGTTGTTTTAATTCTTACCTTATTTTTGAAGCTTTTCAATGTTTTGAAGTCAATTGAATGCTTTTGGATATGCAGATTTTTCAGATCTGAGACGACTTGGAAAACTTTCATTGAAGTCTTCTCTGAAGTCTTCCAAAAAATAATGCACTAGATGGATTTTCTCCCATATATCTTATTTCATAACAGATGTGAGCATTTTATATCAATTTCTCATTTTTATCTCATGTTTCTCACTTATTTATTTTGTTTTTGCAGGTTTTTCATCACATGGTTCTCATATTCTACTTCTTTAGATCTATAAATCATATTTTTCATTTGGTAACATCTTTTTGCTTAAAGTTCTTAATTTTTGAAAACTCTTTTTGTTGTTTTAAGTTTTTACCTTATTTTTGAAGTTTTTCAATATTTTGAAGTCAACTGAATGCTTTTGGATATGTAGGTTTTTCAGATCTGAGACCACTTTGAAGACTTTCATGGAAGTCTTCTCGGAAGTCTTCCAACAAATAATGTACTAGAAGACTCGGAAGTCTTCTGGCGGAGCTTTCTCATGTTTCTATTCATAACAGATGTGAGCATTTTATATCAATTTTCTATTTTTATCTCATGTTTCTCACTTATTTATTTTGTTTTTGCAGGTTTTTCAACACATGGTTTTCATCTTCCACTTCTTTAAAGGTAGATCTATAAATCATATTTTATCATTCGGTAACTTCTTGTTGCTTAAAGCTCTTAACTTTTGAAAACTCTTTTTGTTGGTTTAAGTTTTTACATTATTTTTGAAGTTTTTCAATGTTTTGAAAGTCAATTGAATGCTTTTAGATATGCAAGTTTTTCAGATTTGAGACGACTTGAAAGACTTTTATGGAAGTCTTCAAACAAATAATGCATTAGAGGACTTCCGCGGAAGTCTTGCTGAGAAATAGTAAATTTAGGTCTAGAAGACTTTCAAGTAAGTCTTCGAGGAGGTATTCTATTAGAAGACTTTCAAGTAAGTCTTTCATAAAAAAACAAACTTTATATCAGTTTCTCATTTTTATATCATGTCTTTTTCACTGATTTATTTTGTTTGGATATGGAGGTTTTTCAGATATAAGGCAACTTGGAAGACTTCTGGGGAAGTCTTCTCGGAAGTCTTTTAACATATAATGTGCAAGAAGACTTCCTAGAAGTCGTCTGACGGAATCTTCTCTCATGTTAAGTAGAGTCCAAATTTGTTTTTGTAGAGGGATGATTTATAATAATTTTGTTTATGGTCGTTTTGTGATTTATAGGTGTACTATTTTAATTTTAAACTCTTTTGTAAATTGAAAGATGTATTAATGAAAAACTTGGTAAATATATTCATGTCTACAATATTATTTTGCTAAAAGTACTTGACATTATTAAAGTTTTTGATAAAAACTCAATAGCAAAACACAATAACACAAAAATTAGTCAAATTTACTACGGCTAAGGGAGAAGACTTCTCAAGAAAACTTAACCAAATTCACCAAATATCAAATATTACATGAATACTTAAATCTATTCTAATCATCAAGTTCTATACTAGTAATAGAATCCGGATTTGCTAATGCAATTTGCTCCAAACATGAAGGTAGCCACTAATATCCATCTTCTGGTTGACATAGATATTTTCAGCATTCAAAATTAGAGAACATTAGCAAAAATAGAACATCAAGGTCTATAAAGTAGCCCAAAAAACTTTCAGGAAAGTCTTCTATCATTAGCTAAAAACATTAACAAACATATTTGATAACCTCTAAATTATCACCAATTAAGTTATGAATTTCATTCAGGACCCTATATATTATCTAAAATACATAAATTAATAATAAAAATTTAAAAAGTCATTTTTAATTTGAAGATGAAGGTTTATTAAACATTATCGTAGAAACTTTCGTGAAAGTCTTCCCAAAGAATACTTTCGTGAAAGTCGTCCCAGAGAAGACTTCCCTGGAAGTCCTCCATTCAGGTCATTTATGCAATTGAAAATTTATAAAGAAAGACTTCTAGAGAAGTCTCCACTAGGAAAGTCTTCTCCAAAAAACACAAAGAAAGTCAACTGCGAAACTAACCTATGCTTTGACCAGAAGACTTTCGTGGAAGTTTTCTTTGTCGAGAAGACTTACACGTAAGTTTTTTCGCGAACAAATATGGGTAAACAATTCGGTTCATACCTTAAACCACTGAGAAAACTTGCTTAGTTCTCCAAGCACACAAAACTTCACCATGATAGCTACTCAATCGTTAATGACCAGTAATCATGAGCTTAAATAACTATATGAACGTTAAAAAATTTAGAATAAAAAACCTTGTGTTTTTTTGGATGGATATAAAGATAAATTGAGAAATGTAGTTTTTGTGTAAAAGATATGAGATAGAATTAGTGAAAATCGATTTTTGATGCATTATGACTTCCATATTGGTTATTCATGGTTATTGGGTGAATTGATGGCAGTGACATTTTTGTGAATAATTGATGAAGATGATTATGATAGAGTAAACACACAATTTTAGAAAAAAATAAAATAAATAAGTAGTGGAATTTTAGTGAATAATCAGACTTTTTGAGGGTGAATATAGCAAGTCAAATTCCAAAAAAATAATGAGTTAGTTTTGTGTTTGACTTCATTTGAGTCAATTTTACAAATCACCCTTAATTGAATTTATTAATTATTATGTTAATTTAATAAATCTTGGTGTTTTGGGAAGATTCTTCTAGAAATTCAAGATATTATTATAAATGAAAAAATCATAACAACATAAATTAATATATATTATTACAATATCTAATGTACCATTTTTGTTTTAAAAAAATGAGTTCCTGTTTATTTTTCTAGTTTATAATAAATAAAATCAATCGTAACCGTTAAAAGAATACAAGAAGAAAAAGACATAAATTATATTTTTACTGAAAATTCACTACATGAATCTTCAGTTTCTACCATAAATTTTTTTAATGGGAACTACATAAAATTAGAATTTTTATTGTAATTTAACTCTAATTCAACATGTCAGCAATTGGAGCGCTAATTGATGACAAAAACTTGTTAAATGACGCTAAGATGGGCATATTTTGCATATTTACATATTTCTTCACATCAAACTGATTTCTATTCTAATATAACTTTTAAAATTAAACACTAATATTATGAATCTATGATACCTAGTAATAAACAGTTTTCACCAAAAAAACCAGTGAACAGTCGAAAATGAACAGTAAACACTAACAAGTAACAACATTCTGTTTTGAAAGCTGTTGAACACGTGAGCTAAACGCGCCATGCGTCGGAGTGCGATTGTAAAAAGAACGGGATGATTACATATAAAAGGAAGTGGTCCAACCCAAACGGCATGTCTTTCCGCCGTTTCATACCAGATTTTGACAAAGGAAGACCATTTTATAATTGATAGACCGAAATACCCCTACTTACGCACGACGTCATCATTTAAGAACCCTTTTTAAATATGGACCAACGTACATCTCTGATGCACTTCTGGCTAAGTTAGCATTCTTCAACTCAATTTATTTTCTCCCAAGCTTAATATTTTTTCGCATTTACTCCTCTTTTCTATCTCTAAGACTGATATCATTTATTTATAAATATGAAAATATAATGATGAATAAAGCAAAATGGGTGGAAAATAAAATTGATAAGAGAGCACACACATATATATAGCTCTGGTTACTAGCAGAAATCTATATTTGTAAATAAAGAAGAAATTGAAAAGTTTCAGACATAGAAAAAGAGCATCTGCGATAATTTAGGGTGATAAGTAAAATAAAGCAAATCAATCATAACCGTTAAAAGAATACAAGAAGAAAAAAACAATGAGATCATAGGTGTGGAAAAAAGGAAACTGAGATATCTGATAAATTCTGAGACAGTATACAGTTTTGAGCTTTAGGGTTTATAAGTGTTCTTGAAACTTGAAACTAGAAGTTGCTTCACACTCATTATCTCACTCTTTCTTCTTTATGCATTCTTGCAGACTTGTTCATATATAGTGTGGTCCAGCTTTACATATATTTATATTTATATATGTTACTTATTCGTTTATTATATGATAGAATTGAACAGAGCGAAGTGGTATATATGTTTGCCTCTTAACTAAAGTTGTTTCCTAATTATTGCTTCGGGGACCAGTTTTTATGGTCCCTCATTCAGAACAGTTCGAAAAGATATCTTCCCATAACTATGTAATAAATATTTCTGAACCATCATATGAATTTACTATGTATTTGAGTTCTTATAACCATTGTTTTGAAAACTAAAAGAGGGGTAAAACTGAATCCTACTCCTTGTTTAGATCATTGGATTATGAAATCACCCCATAGTTCTATATCTCTGCACGTATGTGAGTATGTGACATAAGTAAATAAGCTTGTGTTTGAACAAATAAATTTTATATATACTAGATCCTCCAATATATATTTTTAGCATTTAAACATTTGCAATCCTTAATTAATATGCATGTTTATTTTTAATCCAGACACAAATATACTAAATCCTTCTATATCTTTAGTATATATACTACTTAAGCTGTATGTCTTTTTTTTATATACCTTCTTATACCTTTTATTTGTAACTCTACTTGTATAATCTTTAGAGAAAATCTAATAGATCAATTAATTGTTCTTATATTATTTTGTGAATATTATGATCTTAGAGTGATATAAGAAGAAATTTGCATATAAACATCACTTTAATTTATATATATATAGAAGTAATCCTTTCGAGATAGTATCTGTTATTAACTTATTGACTAAATATATGTAAAATTGACCCCCCAAACAGCCATATTAGCTTTATTGGTAGTTTGCAACACTGCTTGATAGATACATTGGTATCACAATCTTATTGTCTTTTATGTCAATGATAGCAGAAAATTCTGATTAGAGACATGTTTCACATTGCACACAAATTGATACATTATATCAACAAAATTGAAATTGCAACTCCAAAATACAAACACTGTGGGGGGAAAAAGACAAGAGTGAATAGAGATTGTACAAAATCTAGGATAAGAATAACTTCGAACATAATTAAATAGACAATGACATCTTTTCTGGGTTATATGACAATAGAACAGCGGTATAATGAATATGATCTTTGT
This sequence comes from Moricandia arvensis, assembly GCA_905132765.1. Taxonomy (NCBI): domain Eukaryota; kingdom Viridiplantae; phylum Streptophyta; class Magnoliopsida; order Brassicales; family Brassicaceae; genus Moricandia; species Moricandia arvensis. The sequence continues at coordinate 57,721 of CAJHQP010000113.1, forward strand.
AGTAAAATAATTTTGAAATGAGATCATTATCGAGGATTTTTGTCTTTTTAAATAAGTGAACGGGGTTATGCAAAAAATAAAAAAGTAAGTGAAGGGGGTTGACAAAAAAAAGTAAGTGAATGGAAGCAATACATGATCTCTCAAACCGAATGTTTTACTTTTACGTGCCGAGATTCAGAAGCATCTACATGGTTCAAGCAGTCACATAATTATTAAATAGTTATGAAGTTATTTTGAATTGGGTCTTCCTTTAGATAACAACTGAATTTAGAGACTTGAATAGGAAAACAGTGGGCATGTGCCAACCAGTATTGTATTAGCAGAGCCGGTTCTGACAGAAATGTGCTTCTAAGTTCCAAAAAATTTATGTAAGGGCCAAGTGTTATTATAGTACTTAGCTAGCTCTACCGATCTTGATGTATTCAGAGTTTTTCATGACCCCAATTCGACCCTTATGTAGTTTAAGGGCCAAGTGGTATTACAGTATGTAGCTAGCTCTACCGATCTTGATGTATTCAGAGTTATTCATGACCCCAATTTGACCCCACATCTTTCATTTTATATTTTCATGGTTTGTTTAACAGATTAGTAGACCAAATTCTTTTTTTTTGTCAGCATAAGGCCCACTCAAAATCAAGACCGCTTTGTGTATTAGGCAGTAATCCATATCTATGTATCATACGTAAATATGTATTTTAAGAAAATTTCTAGTTTATCTTCATTTCATATTGGCTTAAGAAGAATTTTTTTTTTTTAAAAAATCAACTAGACTCGTTTCTGATTGATGGGAGTTAGTTTTCTTTTTTAAAAATTTTTTTTGGACAATAGATCAAATGAGAAAAATATCACTAAATATGATCATGATTCGCTTAAATTTTGTTTGTTTTATTTTCTTACTCATGTCTAACTTAAATCACTTATCTGTTAGAATAGAGAGAATATGGTGAGAATGAAAATATGTGAGAGTATGGTAGAGAGAAAACAAGAGAACGAATGAGAGACAAGAGAATGAAGCAAAATTGCATTAAATGAAAGACTGAGAGAATGAGAGACTTGAGAGAGTATAAGAACTATAGAATAGGAGATTGGGTGAAGAAGAGACTTAACTCTCACTCCAGAGAGTATGAGAGATTATGGAGAGTTTAAGAGATTTTCTAAATATGAGAGAGTGTATGAGACTTAGAGAGAATATGAGAGAGTATGAAACAAAGAGAATAATGAAAGAGGAAGCTCAATTTTCCTTATATATTTTGTGATACATGTTGTGGGGCTTTATAGCTAAGTTATAAGACATTACAAGCACAATCAACTACTAATAAAACAAGGGAAATTAAATAGCTAATTTTGTAGGGAAAGAGAGATCAGAGCAGGTTCAGAGCTGGCTCGGGCAAACAGTAAGGAGTATGTTGTGGCATGGACAGTCTGACGTCTAGAAGAAGAGAAAGTGACTGGAGGAAGATGGCACATTCAGGTTGGTGTGATAGTGACATATCCAGTTGCTTCTCCACAACACCCATGTTACTTCTTCTTGTCAAATTCAAACTAGTTCCTTCCATTTGAATTCAACCAAGTATCCTTAGGCTTATGGACCTTTAGCCACGTCCAAGAGTTTCCCAAACACTTTTCTTGCCTTGAAAGTCAGGTTAAGTCAAGTGGTGTATGAACAACCTTCATCTTTCCTTGCAAGTCAAGTCTGCTTGATCCAGATTGTATCTTTAACAAACTTTGCTTCTTCTTCCATTTTATTCATTATTCCAACACTCCCCTCAAGCTTGACCACATGAATCCCTGGGCAATCTTGGAGCTGAGATTACTTGCCTCACTAAAAACCTAATTATATGGAAAAAGAGTACAAAAATTCAACTTGGATTCACAACTTTATTGGCAAGTAAAGCATGCCACTCCTTTCCTTGTTTCACACTGAACTTGGTTCCTTCTAAATCGTCTTCTTATTTCACAACTTGTCTTCCCCTTGCTTCTTGCTTCTTGCCTTCTTCATGGGTTGAGATCAACCCAACATGTCTTTAGGATGATAATGAGGAGTGTTTGACCTCATGGCTTGCACTTAAATCCCCCACTTCAGTCCCTTTTTGAATGGCCTTGCAAAGTCACTTGTAGAAAAACTTGGTAAGGGGACTTTGCATAGAGTTAGCTGCCATCTTTTCAGTGAACTGCATTCTTCTTGCTCAGCCAAGAATATCCCTGCTCAACTCCACTTGTTTCCTTTGCTTCTGCTTCAATAATAGATCATTGGCTTCTCATTTAACACCCTCCTCAAGTTTGATTTGAGAATGAGAATATATGGTCAAACTTGAAGCTGAGAGCCAATGACAACCAACACCTTGAAACCACAGCCCTCTTGGCTTGAATTTTGGCCTGTCTCTCTTGAGAAACCTCCTGTTCTCCCTCTTGGCTTCAGGTAAACCGCTTGATCAATCTCTCCACATACTAATCTTCCTCTCTACCATCTTGGGAGTTAATGAACACAATCAGTGTCCAAAGTGTTGTTGGGTACTAGGCAATCTCTCCGTGGTCAGGAATGTACATCTTTTGTAGGCTCTGAAAACATGCGTTCTTGCTCTTTATTTTAAGGATGTACAATTTATCAAGAACCTGAGATGGTTTCTTCAACCTCCAACCCATGGAGGCTTAGTGAAACTAAATTGGTTTGAGGTATGGATTGAATATCCAACACCTGTTCTTGATGATTCTCTCCTTCTGGTCAAGGAGACACTTCAAACCCCTCATGTATTCTTGCTGGTCGTGGATCTTGGGGATCAGAGAGTGAGCTTCAATTTTGTTGGCTAGAGAATAGTTTGAACAACCTAGCTTTGAAGCTTTTTCTGTGACCTTTCTCCAAGAATAGTTTTCCCATGGATTTTCTTCAGCATTGTGGACCAGAGGACATGTTTTTTTTCTTTTTGGACCCCTTGAAGTCTCTGGAGTCGCCATTTCAGTTGATCTCTCCATCTTGGAAAGTTTGGACCAGTGGACAAGAGAATGTACCCATTGGTTTTGCAAAAGACAGAACTGGAAACTGAAACTTTAGTGAAGTTGTTAAATTGAGATGAGGCTTCCTTAAGTTTCAAACACTGGTATACTCTCCTATCTTTAGTTCTGGTGAGGTTGTTCCCTTCGGGAAGACCTTTGGACCAGTGGATGAAGAGATGTATTCCAAGAAAATTTTGTTGACAGGTTTTACAGAGATTTTGCGAAAGTATGAATAGGTTTTCAGGAGCTTTGAGGTTCTGATACCATGTGAGAATAGAGAGAATGTGGTGAGAATGAAAATATGTGAGAGCCTGGTTGAAAGAAAACACGAGAATGGATGAGAGACTAGATAATGAGGCAAAATTGCATTGAATGAGAGAATGAGAGATTTTAGTGAGATTGAGAGTGTTTATGAGTGTGACCAGAGAGTAAGAGACTTGAGAGAGTATATGAACTATAGAATAGGAGATTGGGTGAATGAGAGACTTAACCTCACTCCAGAGACTATGAGAGTTATGGAGAGTTTAAGAGAGTTTCTGAGTATGAGAGAGTGTATGAGACTTAGAGAGATTATGAGAGTGTACGAACCAGAAAGAATAATGAAGGAGGAGACCCTATTATTCTTAGATATTGCGTGATCCATGATGTGTGGCTTTATAGTCAAGTTACAAGACATTACAAGCACAATAAACTACTAATAAAACAAGGAAAATTAAATAGCTAATTTTGTAGGGAAAGAGAGATCAAAGCAGGTTCAGAGCTAGCTGAGGTAGACTGGTAAGAGCAGGCTGTGGCATGAACCGTCTGGCACGTCCAGAGGAAGACAAAGTAACTGGAGGAAGAAGGCACATTCAGCTTGGTGTGATAGTGACTAGTCCAACTGCTTTACCACAACACCCATGTGACTTCTTCTTGTCCTATTCAAACTAGTTCCTTCTATTTGAATTCAAACCAAGCATCCTTAGGTTTCTGGACCTTTAGCCACGTCCAAGAGTTTTCCAAACACTTTTCTTGCCTTGCAATTCAGGTTAGATCAAGTGGTGTATGGACAACCTTCATCTTTCCTTACAAGTCAAGTCTGCTTGATCTAGATTTTATCTTTCCAACTTTGCTTCTTCTTCCATTTCCTTCAATATTCCAACAATATCAACATCTCCTTTTGATCAGAACATGCATTTCGCTTTTTACCATAAGAACAATACTACTAACTCTCACACACAAATACTCCTATTAAATATGGTCTTTAAGGTTAAACTTGGACATAATAAAATTATAAATACATTACATTAAGTCGTACTATTAATATGTTCATATTATCATATGAGTATTACAGCCCATTAATATGTCATAGTTTTTCCTTGAATTTACCTATGATATGTATATGGTTTTAGAGTCTTGTATATGCAATTGACATTGTTTTAGAGTCTTTACAAGTTCATGTACTCATTGGAAACAATTGGAGATTTTAGAATCATTCTGGAGCATTGAAGAATGCTCAGCCAAAAACTCGAAGTCAAAACCATAACACGCAAAGACCATCGATCGACATCTCACCACGAGTGTCGATCAACGGTCAACATTTCCGCCGAGTTAATAGAAGATTTGAAGAAATTACAATTTTACCCAGAAGTTCTACTATTTACAAGAAAAATCCCTGGCTGTATTTTAGGCTTCGATTAGGTTTGTTAGTTGTTTTGGAAGAGATACTTGTTTTACAACCCTTTTTATACTTGCAATCTTGACGGCTACCTTTGGAGAGAGATCTATTCCATTCTCAGACTAAAGATTTTGAACTCCTTTTTTTTATTAATACTATTTATATGCAATTCATTCATCTATTGATCATGTTTATCACTATCATGTCTGAGTAGTTTATTGTTAGATTTAGGGTTCTTCTAGAATAGTTAATGGCTTGCTGATATTACGAAATTATTAGGGTTATTCTATTAATTCTTTGTTTGAGTAGATCTTAATGCTAAACTGAACCTTATCACTTCAACCTTAGATTACAAGATGTTATAGCGCAAGCGAGATCTTGGTTATACCCTTAAACTTATCTTAAACATTCCAAAACTAGCAACAAACGAGATTTGAATTAAAAGTTTAGAGAAGATATCAAACATACAAATCGCATTTGTTTAGAAGTAGCGTCGATCGATACCACGCTGTGTACATCGATCGACACTCTGTTAAGAATCATGAGATTGACTTACTTAAACCCTAGAGTTTGAGTTCAGAACAACACTGCACTAAAACCCTTATCATTCTTTTAATTTGCATTACCTAGTCTACCTGAGAGTTCTCCTAAGTCTATCCTTCCCAGTACTCTTCACAAACTAAATTAATCTTTAATTCACCATTCATAAATCAATACTTTCTTCTAGCTTTATTTCGAAGTAATAAATCTATTGAGTGATCTTAGAGTCTCCGTGGATTCGATACCCTAAGTATTACACTGAAACTCTTATTTGAGAGAGTAAAAAGTAGTTCATAGGGTTAATTTGAGAGTGCATAATAAAAGTTACATCAAATTTGGCGTTGTTGCCGAGGATGTTTTCTTATTGCCATTAGATTTAGTTTAGAATATAGTCTAGATTTTTTCTTTACTGTTGCTAACCTATTCTTTTATTATTCCTGATGACACATGTAACTTTTGAAGATAATATGGACTCTGGAAGTCAAGAAATGATCGACAGATATCTTCCAGGATTGATCGACATTCGTCCAACAAAATCGGGCGACACTCTGCTACTACCACCGCTCGATACCGATCAGCCAGAAACAAGTAAGTCCGCCTATACTGAATTTATTAATGAGGAAGTATTTTTGAAAGATCAATGAAGCAAGCCAAATCATTAAAAAAAAGGGGACTATGATCCCTGACCAAATTACCAAATCACCAAATCACCAAATCTCCACAAGACGAGATTAAAAAATAAATTACCAATGCTTGAATACTTAATCCCCAGCAAGACTTATTCAAATACGTCCGCTATCAGATTACCAGATAACCATGCAAGAAAATCTGATCTTAACGCTGATTACATTGCTTTGATAAGTAAAAATCTGTTCCGTTTTCCCATTGAACACCCAAACGATCACATCAAGCTTCTAAAACACATGGTGTCTGACGACTTCAACCGTTGCAAGATTTTTCCTTTTTCCCTTCTAGGGGAAGCCAGGAGGTGGCTAAACCTTGTACCACCATGATCCCTAACTTGCTGGAAGGGTATTAGAAACACTTTCATTAATCACTTCTTCGACGAAGAAAAATACTGGGATGCGAGGAGATAAATTTTGACATTCCTTCAAGGTGACCGCGAACCCTTTTAACAGACTTGGGAAAGGTTGAAGGACTACCAATTCGCATGCCCACACCATGGTTTTTCGAAACCCCAACTCATCAACACCTTCAATTTAGGGCTAAACCTAGACTATCAATCCATCCTTGATACAACCACTGAGGGGAACTTCGATATTCGAAATCCTCAGGATGCTGAAAGGCTGATTGAAAATATTGTTTTAGGAAAAGCCTTTGAGAGGAGGGATACCGAATAGAAGGAACCATCAACGTCCACAGAAGAGAAGCACTTTATCAAAGTTAAAAAGACTCTAGCTTCAGTAGCAGCTCTTATAGATAAACACACTCAATCCGAACAAAATGGCGAAAACGATGATATTCCTTCCACAAGCGAAAGACAAGTTGAGTTCATGAATGCGATAAAATTAAACAATCAACAATTTGGGGAAAACATTTCTCAAGCAACTACGATGTAACTTTGAAGAAACATGAAAGAAGTTATAAATCAAGAATGGATCTAGTATTCACAGGAAACCGTAGGGAAGCCGCTGACGTTGATAATAAGTTAGACTTAATATACTCGGAGATGACAGAAAAATTTCGAAACTCTAAGTGAGCAAATTAAGAGGATCGACAACCAAGTTTCAAATAACGCCATGTCTATCAGAAGAGAAGAAAGTATTCTACCTGGTATGACAAACACGAATCCTAGGAGTCATGTCAATGTTGTAGCGTTACGAAGCGGAAAACCACCCATAAGAAAGAACCACCATTGATGAATTTGCTAGAATTGTGCAAGACAAGAAGGAAAAATCAAACTCCGTTCACATTGACATTGACGAGCATGGTCCTGAAATTCTTCCTGAAACAGGAATATTAGACCACATTGACGATTCAGAAAAATTACCTACTAACTCGAAGGAGAAAGAGACAGAAATAGAGGATCATGATACCGTCGATCGAAAACCTGCACCCAGAGTCGATCGACACCCAACTCCCAACCCAAAATTAACTGAACTGGTCAAAACTAGGATTTACTAGCCGAGATCCCTTTTTCCTAGTAATAACGCGAAAGCGAAAAAAGGTTTGATCGATCGATATGCAAGAAATCTTTTGACAAAGTAATCCTCGAGATGCCACTTAGCGAGGCCATAAATGTTTCATCTGCAGTCAAGAAATATGTGAAAGAATCTGTGTCACGTGGATTCAGTGAAAAAGAGCATAGCATAATGATGGATCCGAGGAAGTGAACGCAATTATTTAAGGAGAAACCCCAGCTAAACTTCCTGATCTCGGTAGCTTTTATTTAGATTGCACCATCCACAATGAAAGATTCCAAAGATCACTCTGTGATTAAGGCTTTAGTGTAAATTGATGCCTTACTCGGTTGCAATTGCCCTTGGGCTAACCCAATTTCAGTCTACTGGGATCACTCTCTTTTTAGCCGATAGATCCACTAGAATTCCAGAAGGTGTACTTGAAGATGTGCCCATTCACATTAATTACTGTCTTATACCTACAGACTTTATAGTGCTACGATATGAGCAAGAACCCAAAAATTCTCTAATTTTAGGAAGACCATTCCTGGCTACAATTGGAGCGATCATTGATGTTAGAGAAGGACGCATATGTCCCAACCTCGGTAAATATACCGATGGTTTAAGACATGGAAAGGATAGTTAAGAAATCCTTGATCGATGGTCAAGCCTACCGTATAGATAACCTTTCTGACTTAGCTGAAGAGTCACTTATGGATATGTGTTCTAATGATCCTTTGGATAGGGCAATCACATTTCTGGAAAGCAAAATCTTTGCGTTTCATGAGCTTTCTGACACCCATCTTTTACACCTTGGGATCAGCCTTCAGGAAGCCTCTGTGGAGTCTGAGATTGAGTATATGGATGAGGCTCACCTAAGGAGATCAGGATGGCTGAAGGAAGGACGCTTATGGTCCTTTGTGGATAACGCAGGGCCTCACATGATAGAGCTTCCAGAGCCCGATGTGACAGACTTCGCCGATACCCCTGCACGCCTCGAGTTCAGTCCGGACGAACACCTCGTGCGCAATGCACCTGTCTGTATACGCCGCAGAGGAAGACTTCGAGCAGCGCACGCACTAGCAGAGGACCATGAAGCAACACCGCCACCCCCTCCACTCGCATTCCCACAGATACAAAGATCCCCATCCACGATCACAGAGACTTCCAGCGATTTGTGGTGGGTGCACTTCAGGCCATATGGGGTACGTTAGAGGTGATGACCGGGTGCGAGTACTTCAGACGTCTGCGTACCAGAGCGAGGTCGCCACCAGTAGCTCCAGCCCCACCGAAAATATGGACACCGCCGACGAGGAGTAGCCTTACATTTTTGCTCTCCTCCCTTTTATCTTATTTTATGAGTTGTGCATGACTTATTTTGTTTCGTTTATTTTGTTGGATTTTAGAACTCATGTTTATTATTACTGCTTGCTGCTTTAACTTGATTTTTGAGTGTATAACAATGCTAACACAAAGAGAGATGATCAGAATGTGGAGGTCTTAGACCTTTTTTACGGTTACTTGCTGGCGGGTTCATGCTGTCCGTCGACCATCGATCGATAGTCCTTAGGCACCGTCGATCGATGGCGGCTATGAAAGAAAGGTACAAGTTCTTAAATCCTAACAACTAACTTATTTACATTCCAATTTTTTAATCCCGCCAACATCAGACTATTTTCACACTGAGCCAATGTTATTCAAGTCTAGGAGAGGTAGTTACTAACACCATATTTTATTTTTGATGTTTTGTTTTTTACTAGTGATTATAAATAAAGTTTTATTGAGTCAAAATTAGAAGTTATGAATAGAATATAAAATTTTTCTGGAACAGTTTGTTACATCATTTTTAGCACCATTCTGAGATTGAATGAAAAAGCTAAGTAGATTGATTATCATGTAATACCCACACTTGCTAAGAACTTCTAAAGAAACCAAAGCTAACCTCCAACCCAAGTAACTATATTTGCTTGTTCTAGGGCTTGGTATACATAGGATCAGAATTTTTTTGCAAATCTGAAAGGTAAAAGTACTTTACTTCCTGATCTTCCTCTCACCTTTTTTCAGCATCAATAAATAAAAGATTGAGATGATTTCCTGAGATGCAGAGGGGTAGGTACATTACCAATGACCCCATTATTCTAATTCAAAAGAATGATAACACATTGTTGGAAGCGAGGGGTAGGTACATTTTCGAAGACCCTACCATTCGCCTAAAACTTTGTCGAAAAAATCGAAAATGAGATGGCAAGATGGACTGTATCAGCATCATTTTCCATTGAATCTGAGATATAAAGAGATCCAGAGGAGAAAGAAGGGAGAGGAAAAGGATTAGAAAAGTTACATGTGGTTCAGACACTTGCTTGGTTAAGAGTCTATGTGTCCTCTGATCGACATTCCCAAGATAAAGCTTGCACCCTATATTATGTATTGAAATGAAGACAATAGAGGTATGTCAGATAGATTCTCGTAGGTTATGGTAGGGCAGATTGATTACCTAAGCAAAGTACATTAAAATACTCTAATGTAGTTGCAACAGAAACTTAGGTGAAACATTGTTCTAAGGAGCTGGTAAGTTTTTGTGTGTTTCAAACCTTTCTCTGATTCATTCTATGTTTTGCTTGAGGGAAAGCAAAGGATAATTCTGGGGGAGTTGATATGTCATGGTTTTTACCTGATTTTACCCATGATATGTATATGGTTTTAGAGTCTTTTACATGCAATTGATATTGTTTTAGTGTCTTTACAGGTTCATGTACTCATTAGAAGCAATTGGAGCTTTTAGACCATTCTGGAGCATTGAAGAATGCTCAGCCAAACTCAAACTCAGAACCAGAACATGCAAAGACCATCTATCGATGTCTCATGCTGAGTGCCGATCAACGGTCAACACTTCCGTCAAGTTAATAGAAGATTTGAAGAAATCGCAATTTTACCCAGAAGTTCCACTATTTGCAAGACAAATCACTTGCCGTATTTTAGACTTTTATTAGGTTTATTAGCTGTTTTGCAAGAGACACTTGTTTTACAACCGTTTTTAAACTTGCAACCTTGACGACTACCTTTGGAGAGAGAGATCTATTCCATTCTCAGATTAAAGATATTGAACTCCTTTGTTTTATTATTACTATTTCTATGCAATTCATTCATCTATTCATCATGTTTATCACAATCATGTCTGAGTAGTTTATTGTTAGATTTAGGGTTCTTCTAGGATAGTTAATGGCTTGTTGATGTTACGAAGTTATTAGGGTTATTCTAATTAGTTCTTTGTTTGAGTAGATCTTAATGCTAAGCTAAACCTGATCACTTCAACCTTATATTATAGGATGTTCTAGCGCAAGCGAGAGCTTGGTTATACCCTCAAACATATCTTAAACAATCCAAAACTCTAGTAACAAACGAGAGGTGAATTAGAAGTTTAGAGAATATATCAAACATACAAATCACATCTTTTTAGAAGTAGTGTTGATCGATACCACGCAGTGGACATCGACTGGGTTAAGAATCATGAGAGTGACTTACGTACACCCTAGAGTTTGAGTTCAGAACAACAATTCACTAGAATCCTTAACATTCTCTTAGTTTTCATTACATACTCTACCTGAGAGTTCAACTAACTCAAATCCTTCCCAATAATCTTCACAAACTTAACCAATCTTTTATTCACTATTAATAAATCAATACTTTCATTTAGCTTTGTTTCGAAGCAATAAATTTATTGTGAGATCTTAGAGTCTCTATGGATGTGATCCCTAAGTACTACACTGAAGCTCTTGTTTGATAGAGTAAAAAGTAGCTCATAGGGTTAATTTGAGAGTGCATAATAAAAACTACATCACCCATGCGCTGAAGGTTACTTCCCATTCCACCGAAAAAGCTCCATTCATGCCCAAACATCACACATAAAAACAAATGATCAAGCAAGAACATGTTTACATCTGTTGATGCGTTGACTAGTGAAGGTGATATGTTATGGGTTTTATTTGTTTTCACCCATTATATATATATAATTTTAGAGTCTTTATATGAGAATTCGGCCAAAAAAAACACGAACTTTTCACGAATTGCCAAAAAAAACCTGGACATAGAGCCTAACCAGAAAAATCCTGTACTTTTCTTGACTTTGTTAGTTTATTAAAAAACTTACGGTTGACTTACCATTTTAACACACCGTTAAAGAACAGTTAAGACGACGTTAATCTTGCCGTCAACTAATACGACGTCGTTTCATCACGTAAAGACAAATGAATAAAACGACGTAGTTTTATGTAGCTTCTTATTAAAAAAATGGTGCTTCCATCGCAGCTCGAACCCGCGCAATGGAACTCGATAATGGGAAGGGTTTTGCCACTGAGCTAGTGACACTTTCAATGTATTGACTAACACATTTACATTTATTTGGTTCTCATTGAATGTAAAAAAATCTATAAAAACTTTAAAAAATCTTCAAAATTTCAAAAAATTGAAAAAATAAAGATTTTTTTTAATAAAATTAACTTTGAAACTAAAATTAAAATTAAATTTTATTTTTCTTTAAAAATCCAAAATCTTCCAAAATTTTTATTTTTTTTAAAACAATTGGTAAAAAAAATTGAAAATTAATTATACACACATAAAAAGATACCCACATATTAAAATGAAATTAAAATGCTTAAAATAAATATTGTATCCATTATGAGTACGATTTAATTTTAACTCATACTTGTAACTTTAATTTTTTGCATTTTCTTTGAATTTTTAATTTTTTTTTGGAATTTAAAAAACAAATTTGGAAGATTTTTGTTTTTCTAAAAGAAAAAATAAAATTTATTTTTAATTTTAATTTCAAAGTTAATTTTATAAAAAAAATTCTTCTTTTTTTACTTTTTTGAAATTTTAAATATTTTTTTAAGTTTTTATAGATTTTTTTATATATTCAATTAGTACCAAATAAATGTACATGTGTTAGTCAGTACGTTGAAAGTGTCACTAGTCTAGTGGTAAAGTTCCTTGCCCGTTGCTCCAATTAACCCGAGTTCGAGCCCATGGGTCTACTTCTTTTTATTTTCAATTCACGTAAAACGACGTCGTTTCATCTCATTTGAAAACGACGTCGTTTCACGTAACGTCAACATTAAACGTCGAGTTAACACTGTTATCACTGCTCGTTAACGGTGTGTTAAAATGGTAAGTCAATCGTAAGTTTCTTAATAAACTAACAAAGTCAACAAAAGTACAAGTTTATTTTGGTCAGACTCGAGTACAGGTTTGTTTTGGCAATTCATGCAAAGTTCGTGCTTTTTTTGGCCGAATTCCCGTCTTTATATGCAATTGTTATTGTTTTAGAGTAATTTAAGGTTCATGTACGTTTTGGAGAACTTTTTGAGGTGCAGAACAGCGTAGATACGTTAGATGTTTAACTATGGATGAAGATCTTTCCATGGTGAGATTGAAATGATACTTTGACACATCATAGAGCTTTGAATTATGTTTCCAATACAACTGGTTTGAGATCCATCTGACGGTTAGATCTAAAGTTATGCCTGTTTTACTCAAGAGTGGTTTGTCTGCCTCATGAGAGGAAGATGTCAAGAAGATGAAGGAATGTCGATTGACGGCACAGCCTTAGTGTCGATCGACGGTGATTCCGGAAGACAGACCGACTTGCTTCAAGACCAACTGAAGCCCCAAAACCTCCAAATATTATCATAATACCTTTGGACGTGTTTCTGACCTATTTTATGTTTTGTTAAGCCATTATTGACGGCTATATTTTTATTCGTGAGAAGAGAAGAGCTTAGGATTGGAGAGAGATATCTGAATATCTTTACGTAGAAGATCTTGAACTCCCTTTATCTCTTAGCTTATTATTCTATGCAATTCATTCAATTATTTTTTATGTTTCTCATAATCATGTCTGAGTAGTTCACTATTAGATTTAGGGTTCTTCGAGGGTAGTAATGGTTTGTTGATCACACAGAATTGTTAGGGTAATCATTTAGTTCTTTTTTAAGTTGTTCTTAATGCTGATTTGAATTTGATCACTTCAACCCTATATTATAGGATTTAAAAGTGATTTGCAATGTATCATTACCATATTAATTTTGAAAGAAAAATTATGACTCAATGATAATATGGCTTGAAGTTAATTGGGACATGGACATAGACATTTAATGTTGATTTATATTTTTGTTAAGTTTATTAGAATATAATAAGAGTAAATCTCTTAGATAACCTTTTTCAAGTTTTTGTCATAAAAATAACCTTTAACAATAAAAATAACAAAATTAACCTTTTTTATTTTTAAAAAATTAATATTTTTTTATTTTTTTCAATTTTAAACCTCACCCCGAAGACCCCACCCCATAATTCTAAACCCTAAGTCTAGATTAGTTAACCCAATGATATAAATGTATATTTACACTCTTTAATAAAGGTTATTTTTATGATTTTCTTCCTTAAATGTTATTTTTGTGACAAAAACTTTTTTAGATCTATCTTAGGGTATTTCTCATATAATAATAACTAATAAATCATCATTTAAATTAATATAATAATAATAATAATAAAATATAATAATAATTTACAATTTGAGGAATATTATTTAATTCTATTTTATAACTATATAATTTTTATGACTTACACAGTTCTTCAAAATTTTATGTAGTTTGCAAAAAAAAAATCTCAGTTCCATTAGTTTTTTTTTAATATCTAAATTTTATAAATACTGTTTAGTTTTGTATTTTGAAAATTATATACCTAAATATTTCTCTTAATTTTATATAATTTGATTTAATATATCTTGACAAAAATAAATAGATAAAAATATTTTCAATATTATAATTTTAAATATATGCATATGTATTATTAAATAAAAATTTAAATAAATATTATTTACATATAATTAAATGAAATCCCCGAGACATTACTTGAGAAGTAATTTGCCATGTGTCATCACAATATTAATTTTGAAGAAAAAAAATGATGACTCAATGATGACATGGCTTGAAGTTAATTGTGACATGGACATAAACATTTAATGTCGATTTATTTTTTTGGTAAGTTTATTAGAATATAATAACAACTAATAAATCATCATTAAAATTAATATAATAATAATAAAATATAATAATAATTTTAAAAATTTATAATATTATATTATTTTATTTTATAATTATATAATTCTTATGACTTACACATTTCTTTAAAATTTTATGTAGTTTACAAAAAAAATCTCAGTTCCATTAGTTTTTTTTACTATCTAAATTTTATAAATACTGTTTAGTTTTGTATTTTGAAAATTATATACCTAAAAATTTCTCTTAATTTTATATAATTTGATTTAATATATTTTGACCAAAATAAATAGATAAAAATATTTTCAAGATTATAATTTTAAATATACGCATATGTATTATTAAATAAAAAATTAAATAAATATTATTTAAATATAATTAAATGAAAATTTTAAATTAATAATTATAAGAAAATAAAAAGAATTATAAACTATAAAAAAATATAATTTAAATTTTTAAGATTTTATTTTTGCACTTGATGCAGGAAAACACCTAGTGTGTACTATAAGATCATTTCAAAGATATTGACAAAGAGAATCAAACCCATTCTCAAAGAAATCATCTCAGAAAACCAATCCGCCTTCGTACCAGGGTGAATAATCTCTAATAACATTTTCATTATGCACGTGGTGCTTCATTTACTCAAGACTTCGAAGGCCTAGAAGCGATGCGCCATGGCTGGAAAAAAATCGATATGAGTATAGCGTATGATCGGCTTGAATGGGATTTTATCTGGTTTGTGTTCCAAAGGTTGGGTTTCACTCGAAAGTTATAGCTTATATATTGCAATGTTTTTCCACTGTTACATACTCCTTCCTCATCAATGGTTACCCTAGAGGGAGATTCACATCGCGTATAGGTATCCGTCAAGGAGACCCTCTCTCACAATACATTTCCATATTGTGTGGTGAGGTTCTCCCAGGTCTATGTAACAGAGCACAAGAGGAGGATTCCCTAAAAAGAATCTGTGTAGCTTGAGGGAGTCCTCGACTCTATCACCTCCACTACAAAAAAAACAATTTTTTAACTATGAAATTTAACAAGCAAAATGGGTCCTCGTAAAATTACGTGTTTTGTACGAGGAAATTATGAAACTACGTAGATTCGTCGTGGATAAACGAGAAACATGTTTTCTCGTAAAACTGACATTATTTAGGGAGTATATTACGTGGCAGACTGCGTTTTCTCGTAAAGTACTCGCTAATATTACGTGTACTTTACGAGGAAACCATTTAGCGAGGAAAAAACAAGGCTAACGATTTTTTAATTGTAAACGTGTTTGTTGTTGGGTGTATACCTACCAATTTTCCTCGTAAATTTCTGGTAAAATGTCACATACCAATTCAAAATTTTCCTAAAGATATGTTGTTTGAGTTTCAAATGAAACACACCCAAAAAATTGAAAACCTAAAATGGAGAAAAAATTGAAAACGTGAAAGAAAAAAAATCCGGAGATGAAAATATTTTTGAGTTGCAACTACAAGAAAAATATTTTTAACTACAAAATTTAACGAAAAAATGTGTCCTCGTAAAATTACGTATTTGTACGAGAAAATTATGAAACCTCGTAGATTCATCGTGAATATACTGTGTTTCCTCGTAAAACTAACGTTATTTAGCGAGTATATTACGTGGCAGACTGTGTTTCCTCGTAAAGTACTCGCTAATGTTACGTGTACCTTACGAGGAAACTATCTAGCGAGGAAAGAAAAAGGATGGATGTATGTATGAGCGGGTAATAGAAAATTACAGATGGATGTATATCACGGATGGATGTATCAGTATGAGCGGGCCATGGAAATTTTGAAAGGAAAAGCTAAAAACTCGCAAGAGTTGAAGGTTCTATAGTTGCCGAAGTTTGACGGAAGAAACATCACACTTCACATCATACTACTTTGCACCGAAAGTACGTACCCGGAAACGAGCTCCAAGAAGATATGATGATGGTGGTGTTGTGCCGACATATTTGAAAAAGATGTTCCAGATATCTTTTGCCAAATTGGGAAAATTGTTGGGAAATTGAAATATGTTTGGTGGTCGAGTGATGAAGACCTCTATAGTGCACACATTTATATAATTCTCAATTGCGAGCATGCGTTGATTCGCTATTTTGAAAGGTAGTTAAACATATATAAGTAAACTTATAATTACAAACACACACACACATATATATATATATATATATATATATATATATATATATATATATATATATATATTTCGGTTGATTAATTAGCAGAAAATTTTACACCCAATTTGTTACTTAAGTCGAAGAAGCAATCCCGGATATATCCGCAAGTGAGTTAGAGAAGGAAATATCAACATTTTATTAAGTGGTTGCGGAAACAAGTATTATAACGTTCTCTTTAATTTCCAACGTTCGATGTTAGTATGATTAATTTCAATGTTCTTTTTATTTTTGCAGGTTGATTATGACGATTCAGATTACCCCACATGGTATCACGAATTAGTTTAATGTCCAGTTGCAAAGGTCACCACATCATTGATGTATTTCACACAAGGCTATACTTTTCATACATATGAGTATGGTAGACAAGGGCGACAAGTAATTATATAATATGTGTGAAAGGCAAAATAGATTTCTATGGGATCTTGCAGGAGATTACTGAAGTTGAATTCCAACGGTTATTAAAGCTGAAATGTTTCCTCTTCAAGTGTGACTGGTTCGACTCTGTCGTCAACAGAGGTGTTCAAGTTATAAAATTCGGTGTAGTTGATGTTAATGGTGAACGAAGATACAACAAATTAGAGCCTTATATATTAGCTTCGCAAGCATACCAAGCTTGCTTCGTTCCATATCCTCGAATCACAACCTCGGGGATAAATTGGTTATCTGTTATCAAAGTTACACCACGTGGACGCATAATCTCTGGAGAAGATCCACCTTTACAAGAAAAACACACCAATGGAGTCGAGAAACCTGATCAACAAGTTGATGATATCCTTCTCACCGATCCGCATAATCGTGAATAAAAATATTTTGCCGACGATACCACAGACGAAGCTGTTAAACACGAGTTTAATGAAGATGATGATGTTTATAGTGATGACGAAAATGATAATAATGTATCCAAATAATGATGTAATTTTAATTTTAAGACTTAATGAATGTGTTTAGTTTGTTTGATTATGAAAATGAAATTAACAAGCAAGAAGTTGTTGGTTTGGCAAAATTTATTTGTGTATTGAAGTGTTTATGAAGAAGTTGAGATTGAGGTTTAGGAAGAAGTAGAGATTGTTGTTATAAGTTAAGTAAGTTGGGGTTTGGGGTTTCGGTTTTTAGGGATTTAGAAACATTTCCTCGTAAAATCCTAATAAAGAAAAACACAATCCTGGTTAATTCCACGTAAGAACCATTTCCTCGTAAAATCCACGTAAACCAAAAACGCGGGACTGGTTAATTCTACATATGGCGTTTCCTCGTAAACTCCTCGTGGGCTGAAAAAGCGGGCCTGCTTAATTCCTCGTTAAATAAAGCACGAGCCTGGTTAATATCTCGTTAATTAACGATTTCTTTACAAAGAAAAAAATGCGGGCCTGGTTAATTCCTCATTACGTTAACGACGGCTTTACGAGGAAAAAAAGCGGGCATGATTAATTCCTCGTAATCTTACGAGTTGTTTACGAGGAAATATAATTCCCTATATAAACTCGAGCCATCCCAGTTCTCTCATTCGTAACAAGTTCCTCTCAATCTCCTCTTAAGGTATTCCTCTCTACTTCCTCTCTAGATAGTTTAGGTAACTAGTTTAGGATTAGTTTAGATGGTTAGTTTAAGATTAGTTTAGGTGTTAGTTTAGGGAGTTTAGCTTATTAGGTCGTAACTTTACATGTTTTTAGGTGGTTAGTAATATAGTTATGTTTTTCAAATGATTAATATTTTGAATTAAAAAAATTTCAGATAGTTAGAGCTAATAAGCTTAAGAAGGTGACGACTCATTACATAGACATGTTTACTGTGCCTAGTACTCATATAGGGGCATCAGCTTCAGCTCATGGTTCTTTGGTTTTGGATACTGTCCCCGGGACTCAGTCTTCTCAAAGAGTCTTGCAGTCGCCTCCTTTTGCTGCACCACCACCCGTTCCTCCATTTGCTGCGCCACCACCCGTTCCTCATTTTGTTGTGCCAGCAGCGCAGGAATATGTTCTGGTGATTAAAGGTTACTTCTCCGACGCACATCCGAACTGGAAAACGACCCCGAACCACGTCCCAAAGATGTGGTTCAAAATGTTCGCGGTATATGGTTATAAATTTTAGTTTTTAATTATTAAGATTTTTTAAATATTTTTAGACTAATTGTTAATCTAATATTTTTTTTGATCTACAGAAAAATGGTGTTGGTCCATATGAGTAAACGAGGACGTGAAGCAAGCTTTTGTCAAAAATACAAAAGAGAGATTGTTGGACACGGTGTCTAACTGGAAGGACGATTTTCTGGTCGACGGTTATGAGCACGGGAAACCCGCTGAGCTCACAATGGAGGTGTGGGAAGGGCTCAGCCGTTATTGGAGCTTTCCATCGTCGATCAGAATCTCCAACAGCTGCTCCTCTTCCCGTCTGACAAAAGATGAGCATGGCAACACGCCAATGCTTCACTCTTCGGGTCAAACACCAGATGCTGGTGTCCATCTAGGGATGGTAAATATTTAAATTAATTAAATTCTTTATTATATCTATTTTATTTGATTAATTAGTTTTAAAATAATATTTTTAGGACAAAAAGAGGGGAGTTCTACTATCTCTTAAGGAACTTTACAAGAAGACCCGCAAGAACAAGGCTTGGCAATTTTCAGATCCTAGGTATGAGCAAATCTACAGAGACATTGTTGCTCGTGTTGAAGAGCGCCAACCCGAGCAGTCCCCCGATGGGATACCCATCACATTATCCACAATTAAACTGGATGAGATTTACGAGCAAGTAGTTTTATTTATTATTTTCTTGATATCTAACTTTTTATTATTGAAGTTACGTGAGTTTAGTGAAGAAATATGTATTACGCCGAACGTGGCACGACGTTTTCCATTTCGTGTTTATTTTCTTGTAAAAGTTCATTTACGAGGAAATAACAACGAAAGCGGCCCTTGCTAAATAATTGTTTTTTTAGTGTGCGGAGGTGGATGTATACACACAGAGATGGTACGGGAGAGTGAAGAAAGAATATATCGAAGTATTGGAGACATTATGCATCAAGCAGATTCTACATCGCTCATGCAGGAAAGCGGTAAGATGTTTTGTCCTTGTCGAAAATGCAACAATTCAAAACTAGGCCCTCGTGAAAATGTTTGGAAGAATTTAGTAAATAGAGGTTTCACGCCGCATTACTATATTTGATTTCAACATGGAGAAGGTTATATTAATTGTGGGAATGAAGCTAGCAGTAGTAATAGCAATTTTCAGGTTGAACCCCCGGTTGATCATTTTCATAATGAAAATAGTTACCATTAAGAGAAACATATGATATATTATGATAGGGTTCATGATATGGTAGGTGATGCATTTGTAGCTCATGGTGAAGTTGAAGAACATAACATCGATGCAAAAAAGTTATATGAAATGTTAGATGCTCCGAATCAACCAATTTACAATGGTTGTAGAGAAGGTCTCTCTAAATCGTCGTTGGCTACTAGAATGATGAATATTAAAACCGATCACAATCTACCTGAAAATTGCATGGATGCATGGGCAAACTTGTTTAAAGAGTATTTTCTGGAAGACAATGTGTCTGCTGATTCTTATTATGAAATTTAGAAATTGGTTTATAGTCTTGGGTTGCCTTCGAGGATGATAGAAGTTTGCATCGACAATTTCATGGGAACATGATGAGAAGTTAGAAGAATGTCGATTCTGCAAGAAGCCACGATTGAAACCGCAAGGACGAGGGAGTAACAGGGTACCGCACCAAAGGATGTGGTACCTACCAATTACAGATAGATTGAAAAGATTGTACCAATCTAAGGAGACTGCTGGAGGGATGAGATGGCATGCCGAGCATACTCAGATAGAGGGTGAGATGACTCATCCATCAGATGCAAGAGCTTGAAAACATTTTAACAATGTACATCCAAATTTCGCTAGCAATAGCCAGAATGTGTATCTTGGATTATGCACAGATAGATTTAGTCCATTTGGAATGTCAGGCAGACAATATTCATTGTGGCCAGTCTTTCTTATGCCATACAACCTACCACTAGAGATGTGCATGCGACATGAGTTTCTATTCATGATAATATTAATACCTGGTCCGAAGCATCCAAAAAGATCTCTCGATATTTTTCTACAACCACTCATAAAAGAGTTGAAAGATTTGTGGTCAACAGGGGTGAGGACGTATGATTGTTCAACGAAAACAAATTTTACAATGCGAGTGATGCGTCTGTGGACCATAAGTGACTTTCCTGCATATGGGATGTTGTCTGGATGGACTACTCATGGGAGATTATCTTGTCCATATTGTAATGGAATGACAGATGCGTCTCAGTTGAAGAATGGTAGAAAGACAAATTGGTTTGATTGTCACCGTCGATTTCTTCTCATTCACCATCTGTACAGAAGAAACAAGACATTGTTCATGCACAAAAGGGTTGTAAGAGACACTCCTCCACCATATTTAACTGGAGAACAAATCGAAGCGCAAATCGATTACTACGGTGCTCTAGAAACTATTCCAACGTGGTGGTAATTGGCATGTTCCCAGTAAAATGCTAGATTATTACGGAGTTCAACACAACTGGCACAAGAAGAGTATATTTTGGGAATTATCATATTGGAAGGATCTTCTTTTGTGTCACAACCTCGATATGATGCATATGGAGAAGATTTTTTTTGAGAACATCATGAACACAATATTGAATGTCCCAAGAAAGAAGAAGGACATCATAAAATCGAGGTTGGACTTACATGATATTTGCTCAAGATGTGAGTTACATATTAAATGCAATGGACAAGTTCCAGTTCTGATATTCAGATTTTCATCAGAACAAAAGTCGATGTTGTTCAACTGGGTGGCATCAGAAGTGAAGTTCTCTGATGGGTATGTTTCAAATCTTTCTAGATATGTTGAACAAGGTCAAAAATTATAAGGGATGAAGAGTCATGATTGCATGTCTTTACGCAGCGACTACTTCCGATTGCATTTGCGGAGCTACTGCCAACAAAAGTACATGAAGCACTTGCAGGTAATATATATATTTAAACACATGCTTTAATTGATTTCTTTATTTATACACAAAGAAATAATATGACTACTAATGTGTTTAAGAGAATGTCTTTCAACAACTTCATGAGAACATTCTCATCTAACTGTGCAACTTGGAGAAAATATTTTCCCCAGCATTTTCTGACGTCATGGAGCATCTAGTTGTTCACCTCCCTTATGAGGCATTGCTTCGAGGACCTGTACATTACGGATGAATGTATCAGTATGAGCGGGCCATGAAAATTTTGAAAAAGCTAAAAACCTCGTAAGAGTTAAAGGTTCTATAGTTGCCGGAAGTTTGACGGAAGAAACATAACACTTCACATCATACTACTTTGCACCAAAAGTACGTACCCGGAAACGAGCTCCAAGAAGATATGATGATGGTGGTGTTGTGCTGAGATATTTGAAAAAGATGTTCCAAATATCTTTTGCCAAATTGGACGATTTGGTGGGAAATTCAAAGAGGTTTGGTGGTCGAGTGAGGAAGACCTCCATAGTCCACACATTTATATTTTTCTCAATTCCAAACATGCATTGATTCACTACTTTGAAAGATAGTTAAAAATATATAAGTAAACTTATAATTACAAACACATATATATTTTTTGGAATTGATTAATTAACAGAAAATTTTTACATCCAATTTGTTATTCAGTCGAAGAAACAATTCCGGATATATCCATAAGTGAGTTAGACAGAAGGAAAGATCAACATTTTATTTAGTGGTTGAGGAAACAAGTATTATAACGTTCTCTTTATTTTTCAACGTTCGCTGTTAGTATGATTAATTTCAAAGTTCTTTTTATTTTAGCAGGTTGATTATGACGATCCAGATTATCCCACATGGTATCACGAATTAGTTCAAGGTCCAGTCGCAAAGGTCACCACATCACCGATGTATTTCACACAAGCCTATATTTTTCATAAATATGAGTATGTTAGATACCGAGCGACAAGTAATTATGGAATATGGGTGAAACGCGAAACATATTTCTTTGGGATCTTGCATGAGATATTGAAGTTGAATTCTCAAGGTTATTGAAGCTGAAATGCGTCCTCCTCAAGTGTGACTGGTTCGACCCTGTCATCAACAGAGGTGTTTGGGTTAAAAAAATTGGTGTAGTTGATGTCAATGGTGGACGAAGATAAAAAAAATTCGAGCCTTACATATTAGATTCACAAGCAAACCAAGTTTGCTTCGTTCCATATCCTCGAATCACAACCTTGGGATAAATTGGTTATCTGTTATCAAAATTACACCACGTGTCGCATAATCTCTGGAGAAGAGCCATTTTTACAAGAAGAACACACCAGTGGAGTCGAGGAACCTGATCAACAATTTGATGATATCCTTCTCATCAATCCGCATAATCGTGAATACGAAGATTTTTCCGACGATACCATAGACGAAGCTGTTGAAGACGAGTTTAATGAAGATAATGATGTTTCTAGTGATGACGAAAATGATAATAATGTATCCAAATGATGATGTAATTTTTAATTTTAAGAGTTAATGAATATGTTTAGTTTCTTTGATTATGAAAAAGAAATTAACAAGAAGTTGTTGGTTTGGCAAAATTTATTTGTGTATTTAAGTGTTGAGATTGAGGTTTAGGAAAAAGTTGAGATTGAGGTTTAGGAAGAAGTGGAGATTGTTGTTATAAATTAAGGAAGTTGGATTTTGTAGTTTCGGTTTTTAGGGATTTAGAAACCTTTCCTCGTAAAATCCTAGTAAAGAGAAAAACATGGGCCTAGTTAATTCCACGTAAGAACCATTTCCTTGTAAAATCCACGTAAACCAAAAACGCGGGACTATTTATTTCCACGTAAGGCGTTTCCTCTTAAACTCCTCGTGGGGTGAAAAAGCAGGCCTGGTTAATTCCTCGTTAAATAAAACACGGGCCTGGTTAATATCTCGTTAATTAACGAGTTCTTTACGAGGAAAAAAACGCGAGGCTGGTTAATTCCTCGTTACGTTAACGTCGGCTTTACGAGGAAAAAAATGTGGGTCTGGTTAATTCCTCGTAAGCTTATGAGTTGTTTACGAGGAAATATATTTCCCTATATAAACTCGAGCCATCCCCGTTCTCTCATTCGTAGCAAGTTTCTCTCTATCTCCTCTTAAGGTATTCCTCTCTACTTGCTCTCTATATAGTTTAGGCAATTAGTTTAGGATTAGTTTAGGATTAGTTTAGGTGGTTAGTTTAGGGAATTTAGCTTATTAGGTCGTAACTTTACATGTTTTTAGGTGGCTAGTAATATATTTATGTTTTTTTTCAAAATATGAATATTTTGAATTAACTTTTTTTCTTTTCAGATGGTTAGAGATAATAAGGTTAACAAGGCGACGACTCATTACAAAGACATGTTTACCGTGCATGGTACTCATACAGGCGCATCATCTTCAGCTCCCGGTTCTTCTGTTCCGGATACTTTCCCCGATACTCAGTCTTCTCAAAGAGTCTCGCAGTCGCCTCCTTTTGCTGCGCCACCACCCATTCCTCCATTTGCTGCACCACCACCCGTTCCTCCGTTTGCTGCGCCACCAGCGCACGATTATGTTCCGGAGGACATGCCTCCTCCTCCTGCTGCTGCGGCCGAAGTTCATCCCGACTTGCTGGTGTTGCCGACGACTCCTTATGCTAGGTACACCGTCGAGGACCTTCTCCCTCAGCCAGGAAGAGAAGGTTTACCAGTCTTAGACCCCGATCGACCGGAAGACACTTTATGGTATGTTTCATGTTTAAAAATATTTTTTTATTTATAGCAATATTCAAATATTTAATAATTTAAATTTTTTTTGTTCAATTCAGGTTTGGGTTTGATAATCGTGTCGCTCGGAGTGTAACCGAGGTGATCAAAAGTTAATTCCCGACACACATCCGAACTAGAAAACGACGCTGAACCACGTCCGAAAGACGTGGTTCAAAATGTTCGCGATAAATTGTTATTAATTTTATATTTTAATTATTAAGATTTTTTAAATATTTTTAGACTAATTGTTAATCTAATATTTTTTAGTCTACAACAAAAAATGGCGTTGGTCTATAGGAGTAAACGAGGACGTGAAGCAAGCTTTTGTCAAAATGACAAAAGAGCGATTGTTGGACACGTTGTCTAATTGGAAGGACAATTTTCTGGTCGACGGTTATGAGCAAGGGAAACCCGCTGAGCTCACAACGGAGGTGTGGGATGGCCTCATCTGTTATTGGAGCTTTTCATCGTCGATCAGAGTCTCCAACAGCTGCTCCTCTTCCCGTCTGACGAAAGACGAGCATGACAACACGCCGATGCTTTACTCTTCGAGTCAAACACCACACGCCGGTGTCCGTCTATGGATGGTAAATATTTAAATTAATTAAATTCTTTATTATTATATCTATTTTAATTGATTAATTATTTTTAAAAATATTTTTAGGCCAAAGAGACAAGAGTTCTACCATCTCTTAAAGAACTTTACGAGAGGACCCACAGAACAAGGCTAGACAATTTCTAGATCCTAGGTCCGAGAAAATCTACAACAATGTTGTTGCTCGGGTTGAAGAGCGCCAAACCCAGCTGACCCAGCAGTCCCCCGATGGGATACCCGTCACATTATCCACAGTGAAGTGGATGAGATTTACGAGCAGGTGAAATTTTTTTTATTATTATTATTCGTTTAATATCTAACTTTTTATTATTGGCTAACACTAATTTTAAGTTTTTTTAAAGGTCATCCCAAAGAAAAAGGGACGTAGATTGGAGATTGGTGTCGTTAACGATGTCCCAAGAGCGACATCGTCTTATGCTCAGCGACGGGAAGATGGGGCTGCTCAACTGCGTTCAAAGTTGAGCGCGAAGCGTTCTGATATGAGCACGATGCAAGCTCAAATGGGTTGACTCGAGGGTTTTCTGGACTTTCTAGCGGCTTGAAATCCGCGATTGGAGATGATGTTAGCAGCTAGGTGGAGACAATTGGGCATTCCAGAGCCAGACCGTCATGACGAGATGCTCAGAAGGAAGGACGACTCCCAAAACCCCTAGCTCTTTTTATTTCTATTTGTTATAATATAAATTTAAAATTTAAATATTTATAAAATATTTTCGTTTTCTTCTATTATTTAAAAATATATTTTTATTATTATAATTAATTATCAATGTAGAAAAAATAAGATTCAAAGTAAATTCGTCGTTAATTTTACGTGGAATTAACTACGAACCATAGTGTGGACTTTACGAGAAAATAGTTATGTGGAGATTACGACGAAAGTTAACGAGTAAGTTACGAGGAAGGCTTTACGTATTTTTAACAAGGAAATATTAGCGTGTATTTTACGTGGATATATTGCATGTCTTTTACGAGGAAATGTAGGCCCGCGTTTACGACGAAATTTTTCCTCGTAAAGTTACGAAAGTTTAGCGAGAAAATATGTGTTGTAACGAACGTGGCACGACGTTTTTCTTTTCGTGGTTATTTCCTCGTAAAAGCTCATTTACGAGGAAATAACCACGAAAATGGCCCTCGCTAAATAATTGTTTTTTGTAGTGATCCTCTTTGCCGACGATATCATGTTCTTCACCAATCTAGCAAAAAAAGTGGTGACGCTCTCACTAAACTGCTCAAACAGTACAAAGAGGTTTCGGGACAAACAATCAGTCCAGCCAAGTCTTTGGGTACGTTCTCCCGCAAAACACCCGCCTCCCTAAAAGTGGCTGTGAAAAAAGCTCTCAACATTCCGAGTGAAGGAGGTATCAGAAAGTACCTTGGATTACTGAAACATTTTGGAAGGAAAAAAACGAGACGTCTTTTCATATATTGTGGATATAATCAAGCAAAATTCAAGTGGATGGTCAAATAAACTCCTTCCTACTGCTGGGAAAATGACATTGCTCAAGAGCGTCCTTTCGCTTATTCCTTAGTATGCAATGACATGTTTTAGGTTACCGGTTTCTCTTTGTAAGAGAATACAATCGGCACCAACCCGCTTCTGGTGCAATGACTGTTCGGGAAACCATAAGATGGCTTAGATACCCTGGTCTACGATGATCCTCCCGAAGGAGCAAGGCGGCTTAGACTTCCATGATATCCAAAGCTTCAATGATGCTTTCCTCGCCAAACTCAGCTGGAGTATTGTCCACCACCCGGAGAGTTTACTAGCAAGGAATCTCATCGGGAAGTACTGCCCGACGGAGACTTTCCTTACATGACCAATAAGATCCGCTTGTTCCCATGGCTGGAGAGAGATTCTTTTAGGCAGAGATATTATTACGGAAAATTCGGGATGGGCAGTTGGAAACGATTCTAGCATACATATTTGGGACTCCCCATGGCTGGGCCTCTCATCTCAACTCCGCCCAATGGGACCAGCACCTGAAGCTCTTATCAACCTCACAGTATCATACTTGTTCCTGACCGATAAGAATGAATGGGATATCGAGAGAATTAGGCAAGTGCTGTTGGGATAAGCTTGAAGTAGCTTGAGAATCAAGTTATCTATTTCCTACCGAGATATGGATTTAGGAAATAGATAAGTCCTAGATATATTAGGAAGATATCTAATTATCTAAAGATCAATGATATTTACTTAAATTATGTTTTAGTTTCATATATATAGAGATGCAAGGATGTTGCATAATATATATTGGTTTTGAGTGCTTAAGGTTTTGAGAGGATTTTCCTTAAGATTAATAAGAGAGCAAATTCTTATTAAGTTTTGGTTTAAGTTACTAAATTCAACACTTGGTATCAGAGCATCCAGGGTTTTACGATCTGAGAAGCAAATCGGAATTAGGAACAAACAATGGGAGATCTAGTCATAAGTACGGCATCGAATCAGAAAGAAGGTGGACCTATGAAGATAAGCTGTCCTATGCTTAACACAGCCAACTATACTGTATGGGCAATAAGGATCAAAGTTCTCCTAAAAGTTCACAAGGTATGGGAAGTTATTGAAAAAGAAACCGATGATGAAGAAAAGAACAACGTTGCAATAGCTATACTTTTTCAATCCATACCCGAATCACTGATCTTGCAATTAGGAGAATTGGAAACAGCAAAGAAGGTTTGGGAGGCAATAAAATCGAGGAACATGGGAGCAGAGAGAGTACGTGAAGCTCGACTACAGACATTAATGTCTGATTTTGACAGACTAAGAATGAAGGATGATGATAAAATAGATGACTTTGTTGGGAAAATATCAGAAATTTCATCAAAATCAGCCGCTCTTGGAGAAGTTATTGAAGAAACTAAGATGGTCAAGAAATTTCTCTCTAGTCTTCCTCGACGAAAGTACATACATATAGTAGCCTCTCTGGAGCAGATACTTGATTTGAAGACAACGAGCTTTGAGGAAATTATAGGACACCTTAAGACGTACGAGGAACGTGTAGCTTTGGATGAGGAAGACCCGCAGGACAACCAGAAACTCATGTATAGCAACTCGGAGCAGCACACCAGTGGGACAAATCACGAATCCAATAACAATTCTTATCGTGGACGAGGACGTGGAGGAAGATACCCAAACAGAAGTAGAGGAAGGGGTCGATACAACGGACGGTACAATGATCAATATAATAACCGATACTACGGAGACATCGACCTCTCAAAAATAACTTGCTTCCGTTGTGATAAAAACGGTCACTATGCATCAACTTGTCCAGATCGGTTGCTGAAGTTACAAGAAGCCATGGAGACAAAAGAAAAAGAGAATGATACAACAGAAGCTGAGGAGTTGATGATGAATGAGGTTGTATACTTGAACGAGAAGAATGTGAACCCGCAAGAATTTGAGACAACCTCTGATAACATCTAGTACTTAGACAACGGAGCAAGCAACCACATGACAGGCAATCGAAGCTCTTTTAAGTCAATCAAGGAATCCATCACAGGAAAGGTACGTTTTGGAGATGATTCACGCATCGGCATCAAGGGAAAGGGACCAATTATGTTCTGTAGCGGAGATGGAACAAAGAAGATATTGGCTGATGTTTACTTTATTCCTGATTTGAAAAGTAATATTATCAGTCTCGGACAAGCTACAGAATCAGGTTGCGACGTTAGGATGAAAGATGAGTACCTTACACTAAGAGATAAAGATGGAAAACTCTTAACAAAATCCAAGAGATCAAAGAACCGATTGTATAAGGTTGTGATGGATGTTGTTGATCCAATGTGTCTACACGTTGGTGTACTAAGTGACTCAACCAGATGGAATTCACGGCTGGGACATATAGGACGAGATTCACTTAAAGGGATGATCAAGAACGAGCTCGTGACTTGTATACCGTCCATTGATATCGATAAAGAAACATGTTCTTCATGCATACTTTCAAAACAAGTAAGGCAATCATTCCCACAAGTAACTTCGTTTCGAGCTGGTAAAGTACTTGATTTAATACATGGTGATCTTTGTGGTCCTATCACACCACCAACCCCATCCGGCAAGAGGTACATATTTGTGCTCATAGATGATCACACTCGTTACATGTGGGCAATATTACTCAAGGAGAAAGGAGAAGCATTTGAGAAGTTTAAAACATTTAAATCAGTAGTCGAAAAGGAGACTGGAGCTGTTGTTAAAACTTTCAGAACGGATCGAGGTGGAGAGTTCACGTCATCTGAATTCACAAAGTTCTGCGAAGATGCTGGAATCGTTAGACACTTAACGGCTCCTTATACACCACAATAGAACGGTGTGGTAGAAAGGCGTAATAGAACTTTAATGGGCATGACAAGGAGTATAATGAAAGGCATGGAGTGTCCTAATTATCTTTGGGGAGAGGCTGTAAGACATTCCACTTACATCATTAATCGAGTTGCAACAAGAGTCCTATTGCATCAAACTGCATACGAAGCATACAAGCAGAGGAAGCCCAATGTGAAACATGTTCGTATCTTTGGATGTGTATGTTATGCTAAGGTCGACTCACCACACTTAAAGAAGCTTGAAAATAGGTCTCGTATGCTGGTACATTTGGGAACTGAACCAGGATCAAAGGCATACAGACTATATGACCCCACGACTCGGAAGGTAATCGTAAGCAGAGATGTTATTTTTGATGAAGAAAAGGCTTGGAATTGGAACAAGAAGAAGAAGTATTTGAGGATGAAGAAGATTATGATGAAACGCTAAGAAGATCGACTAGAGAAAGAAAGAAACCAGCTTACTTAGATGATTACATCCTCTTAGCCGAACTCGATGGTGAGCGCCTCCTATTAAGCATGAATGAAGAGCCTTGGAACTATGAAGAAGCGAAGGAGAAGAAGGTTTGGCGTGATGCATGTGACGATGAGATAGCATCTATAGTTAAAAACAAAACTTGGGAGTTGGTAGACCTTCCTATGGGAGCAAAAGCAATAGGTTTGAAGTGGGTGTTCAAGATCAAGAGAAACTCTGATGGCAGTATAAACAAATTCAAGGCAAGACTAGTTGCAAAGGGATATATACAAAGACATGGTATTGATTTTGATGAGGTCTTTGCCCCCGTAGCACGTATAGAGACTGTACGGTTCTTGGTAGCATTGGCTGCATCAAAAGGTTGGCAAATACATCATTTAGACGTCAAAACTGCTTTCTTACATGGTGATCTAAAGGAAGAGGTATTCGTATGTCAACCTGAAGGATATGTGATCAGAGGTCAAGAGAACAAAGTTTACAAGTTAAAAAAGGCACTTTATGGTTTACGTCAAGCACCTCGAGCTTGGAATGAAAAGCTTAACAAAGTGCTAGGAAGCTTGGGTTTCGTCAAGTGTTCAAAGGAGCCGGCTTTATATCGCAGAACGAACAAGGAAGACTTACTCTTAGTAGCAGTGTACGTAGACGATCTCCTGATCACAGGCACGAGTATTGATCATATAAATGATTTCAAAAGGGGAATGGCTGAGAATTTTGAGATGAGTGACCTTGGAAAACTCACCTATTACCTTGGTATTGAGGTTTCACAACATACGGAAGGGATTACGTTATGTCAAGAGAGGTATGCACTAAAGATTTTATCTGAAGCAGGAATGGAAGTCTGCAACACCGCAAATGTCCCGATGGACCAGAGTCTGAAGCTGTCTAAAGCAAACAACGAACAGAACACAGAAGAAACAAAGTATAGACGGATGATCGGCTGTCTCAGGTATCTATTGCACACGCGACCAGATCTTTCTTTTTGTATTGGGGTCCTTAGCAGATACATGCAAATGCCAAAGACGTCGCATGCAGCAGCTTTGAAGTCAGCTCTACGTTACTACAGTTTCATATGGAATCTCTTATCGAAGAACAAATGTCACACGGATTGTGGGATATAGTGATAGTTCTCATAATGTCGATGAGGATGATGGAAGAAGTACAAGTGGTCATGTGTTTTATTATGCAAACAGTCCTATTTCATGGAGCTCACATAAACAAGAAACAGTCGCAATATCTTCGTGTGAAGCCGAGTTCATGGCAGCAACTGATGCAGCTAAACAAGCCATTTGGCTCCAAGAGCTTCTGGGGGAGATCAAGGGTGCACAAGCTCAGAAGGTGCTGATCATGATCGATAATAAATCAGCAATTGCATTGACGAAGAATCCTGTGTTCCACGGCCGTAGTAAACATATTCATCGTCGCTATCACTTCATTCGTGAATGCGTCGACAATGAGCATATTGAAGTTCATCATGTAGCAGGAAGCGAACAAAAAGCAGATATACTAACTAAGGCATTGGGAAGATTGAAATTCAAGGAAATGAGAGAGCTCATAGGAGTGGAAGATGTTGGAACCAACTTCAAGTTTAAGGGGGAGAATGTTGAGATAAGCTTGAAGTAGCTTGAGAATCAAGTTATCTATTTCCTACCGAGATATGGATTTAGGAAATAGACAAGTCCTAGATATATTAGGAAGATATCTAATTATCTAAAGATTAATGATATTTACTTAAATTATGTTTTAATTTCATATATATAGAGATGCAAGGATGTTGCATAATATATATTGATTTTGAGTGCTTAAGGTTTTGAGAAGATTTTCCTTAAGATTAATAAGAGAGCAAATTCTTATTAAGTTTTGGTTTAAGTTACTAAATTCAAAGTGCTGCCTTTCGAAGAACACTTAATCTTGTTGATTAAACCAAGTCTGATAGGAGCACCGGACAAGCTTATTTGGCTAAACAGTGACTCAGGAGAGTTCACAACTAAATTGGGATATGCTGCTGCCCTCACTAAACACAGCTCAAACCTCACTACTCTCATCCCACATCTTTGAACTGGAAACAAAATGTGTGGAGTCTTCATACGGCCCCCATAATCAAGCTATTTATATGGAAGACTTTCCATGGTGCCCTACCAGTTGGTGAACAACTTAGATCGAGACAATTCAACGTAGAAGGAAATGTAAAAGCTGTTATTTACCTGAATCTATTGATTATTATTTTTCTACAATGCAATTTTGCCCAACAGGTTTGGAGTTGTGTTCCCGTCTCTCCGAATATTGAGAACAGCAGATCTTTAGATTTGAGGACGACTTGGAATATATTAGTAGCAAGGAAGAGCTTACCTCCAACGGGCGTTACTGAGGGCTCTCTTGCTCCATGGATCTTGTGGCATCTCTGGCTAGCTAGGAATAAGCTGATATTTGAAGACATGATTTTTTTTTGTAGAAGACGTAATCACGAAGGCGATAACAGCTGCAAGGGAAATGGACGCAAAGCCAGAAAAAATGCTCATCATACGCGAGGAACTTTGCCTCGGATTCAACCAGCTGAAGTCATTATCAACTTGCAGGTCTTGGTTGGACGTCGAAGACAAAGATGTATCCTCCTCTTACGCTGTCGCAGCTACCTCAGTTCGCTCTCCTTTAATGGCGGAAGGCCTAGCGCTAAAAGAAGCCATACTGAAGTGTTAAGAGCTTGGCCGTCCAAATGTTCGCTGTGAATCAGACTCAGCTATGCTCATCAAGGTTCTTAATTCAGAAGCTTCTAATGCAGATTTTTATGGTGTCTCTGCTGATATCTTATCTCTTGTTTCATCTTTTGAATTCATCTCCTTCGTTTGGATACCTCGTTTGAGGAAATTTGTAGCGGATGGTTTAGCTAAACAAGTGTTGTCTGTTGAGTTAACCATTATGACTCCACTTACTGGTGCTTAGTTTATTTATTGAAGTTATGTTTTTTTTTTTTAAAAGATATGATAATGTTTTATGCATGCCATAAGTATAATTATATTATTAAACTAAAATACAGATAAAGTTAAATAAATTAATGCACAATTTTTTGTAGTAAAACAAATATTAATTAACTGTGCAAATAAAAACAAACGTTTATGTTTTCAAATAAGTTTAATATTTTAAAAGGTATATATTATAAATAAATATTAAAAATAGTGTTAGTCAAATTAAAATTTTAAAACTAATATTAAAATTAGATCAATATCCATTTAACTTGAAAAAAATAATAAAAGTTATACTACTTTAGTTGATTTTTACGCTAAAATATTTTTCAATCATATGCAAACACTACAAGAAAACATCAATATACTGAGGGAAATTCTGAGGGAAAATGAGTTCCTCGGAATATTCCGAAGAAATTCCGAGGACCCAAAAATTTCGTGGTTCCTCGGAATTTCCTCGGAATATACCGACGAAATTCCGAGGAAGCGTAGATCCGTCGGAAAATTCTGAAGACATTCCGAGGAACGTGTGTTCCTTGGAAAAAACCGACGAAAATCCGAGGATATATTATAGCCGTTAGATAGCCGTTGGGGGATTTGACTAAATTCCGAGGAAATTCTGAGGAACTAGCCGTTGCCGTCGGAATTTCCTCGGAATTGTCGGCAGATTTGATCTATAAATACTAGCACCCCTCATCCTCTTCATTCACTCCATATCTTCATCCTCT
Source organism: Moricandia arvensis (assembly GCA_905132765.1). Lineage (NCBI taxonomy): Eukaryota > Viridiplantae > Streptophyta > Magnoliopsida > Brassicales > Brassicaceae > Moricandia > Moricandia arvensis. The sequence continues at coordinate 91,167 of CAJHQP010000113.1, forward strand.
CACATACTATATTCACACACGAATTGATTGAAAAAATCATGTCTTCTTCTAACTATTATCGTTCTTGGATCGATCGACCTCATTTGGATCCTAACACGAGATTGCTTACGGAAGAGTACCAAAGAGGTCTAAGCGAATTCATGGTGAAAGTTCAACAACTACCGGAAGCAAAAACGGGTATGTTAAGATGTCCTTGCTCTACTTGTAAAAATAAAAAGGTTATAAAAGAGTTAGATGTTTGGACTCATCTATATTTGAGAGGGTTTACACGAAGTTATAAAATTTGGTATCACCATGGGGAAACTGATTATGAATATGGTAGTACTAGCAAACCTCAGACTGCGGATAGATTAGAAGAACCAATTAGAACGGGTGTAGATTATGGTATAGGTACTGAGCAGATGGTAAATGATCATTTTAGAGAGGAATATTTACCTAATGCAGAAGCTAGGAGATTTTATGATATGTTGGATGCTGGAAAGCAACCTTTTTATGAAGGCTACAGAGATGGTCATTCAGCTTTATCATCTGCAACAAGACTGATGGGCATTAAAACAAATTATAATTTGGCTGAAGACTGTGTGGATGCGATTGCTGATTTTGTAAAAGGTATTCTACCTGAGGATAATGTAGCTCATGGTTCATACTACGAGGTTCAGAAACTGGTAGCTGGTCTTGGTTTATCTTATCAGGTAATAGATGTATGCATGGATAACTGCATGATTTATTGGAGGGCGGATGAGCAGCGGGTTACATGCAAATTTTCTGGGAAGGCTCGTTATAAAGATACCAGTGGAAGAGTTCCAGTGCCATATAAGAGGATGTGGTATTTGCCTTTGACGGAAAGGTTGCAGAGGTTGTATCAATCTGAACGCACAACACAACCAATGAGATGGCATGCAGAGCATTCAACAAATGGTGAGATTAGACATCCGTCAGATGCAAAAGCTTGGAAGCATTTCCAATCAACTTATCCAGAATTTGTGTATGAGAGAAGAAATGTCTACCTTGGATTATGTACGGATGGTTTCAGCCCATTTGGGAAGCATGGGAGACAGTATTCTCTATGGCCAATCATTCTTACACCATACAACTAACCGTCAAACTTGTCTTTGCGTCGAGAGTTTTTGTTTCTCTCCATTCTCGTTCCCGGGCCAGAGCATCCTAAGAGATCACTTGATGTGTTTCTTCAGCCATTAATATATGAGTTGCAACAACTATGGGCTTAAGGTGCTGAAACATACGATGTTTCGTGTAAAGAAAAATTTCAAATGCGGGCAGTACTTATGTGGACAATAAGTGATTTTTCAGCATATGGTATGTTATCTAGATGGACAACGCATGGATGGCTATCATGTCCATATTGTCAAGATAACACTGATGCTTTCTAACTAAAACACGGAAGGAAAACGTGTTGGTTTGACTGTCACAGGAGATTCCTACCACCCGATCATCCATATCGTAGGAGTAGGAATTTGTTTACGAAGAACAAGAGGGTGTTTGACAGTCCACCTGAAGAAGTAAGTGGCATCAAATTGAAGGAACAACTAAGAGATTTTGGTGCAGATAGAACGCCAGACGTGGGTGAAAATGGACATGAACCGATTTATGGTGTAGGGGAACATCATAATTGGCATAAGAAGAGTATCTTCTGGGATTTGCCTTATTGGGAAACTCATTTGTTACGGCACATTTTAGATGTTATGCATATTGAGAAGAACTTTTTGACAATCTCATGAACACGATCCTTAACGTTCAAGGTAAAACGAAGGATAATTTGAAGTGGAGGCTGGATTTAGTTGATATATGTGCTCGTTTAGAACTTCATGTTGATGAGAATGGTAGGGCTCATTTTCCCATATACCGGCTTGATTTGGTGGCCAAAGATGCGTTCTTTGATTGGATTTCAAAAGATGTGGAATTTCCAGACGGTTACGCATCTAATTTGCGTAACTGTGTCGACAGAAATGAAGGGAAGTTTATCGGCTTGAAGAGTCACGATTGCCATGTAATGATGCAGTGCCTCCTTCTGTTTGCCTACAAGGAACTATTACCAAGGAATGTTCATGAAACAATTGCAGGGATAAGTGCTTTCTTCCGCGATTTATGCACGAGATCAGTGACTCCTGAAGTATTGAAAATTTGAACAGATGTATTTGGTGTTACATCAGTACATTCGAGGCGAAAGCTGCAATATTATGATCCTTTCATTCTTGCTTCTCAGGCCGATCAGGTAATTAAATATATATATATATATATATATATATATATATATATATGTCAATTATTCACAATGCTTCATCATCAATCATCATTAATTAGCAAATTTACAAATATTTTTCCAAATGTTACAGGTTTGTTATATTACGTACCCCCGGGTTAGGAACAGAGATGATCCATGGGTCACTGTTACTTCACTCAACCCGAGAGGACGAGTTCAGGGAAGTTCTGAGCTGCAAGACCCACTACAACCAAGCACATCCGGGAACTTAAGTGCAGAAGGAGATGTAACTGATTTTGACCTTGCTGTCGATTTTAACGACTATGGAGAGGAAGCCGTCGTTCACATGGAGGATGAACCAGATATTGGAGAGTTTCACCAAGATCCAGATTCAGATTCATCTGGAGATGATGATGACTCTGAAACAGAGTAGTATAGGATTTTTTTTTTAAATATAAAAATTCCGAGAAAATTCTGAGGAAGTGTTGACACTACAAGAAAACTAAGAGGTTACTACAAAACATTACTAGGAAATATATTCCTCGTAAATTTACTACGAAATGACGTCAATATTACTTGGAAAATACATTTCCTCGTAAGGTCGTCTTAAAATCACGAGAAACATACTTCCTCGTAAAGTCGTAGTATATTTACGAGGAAATAACGTGGAACATTACATTTCCTCGTAAGACCGTAGTAAAGGTTTTTCCTCGCAAAATCCTAGTAATGTTTTACTACGAAATTAAGAGGAAAATGTGTTTTACTACGAAATTAGGAGGACCTGGATAGGAAATATGGAATTTAAATAAAAACGTGTTCATTTCGTAGCAATTTTCTAGTAAATGCTCAGATTTGAAAATTTCTATAAATACCACAATTGTGATTCATTTGAAACACACCAAAAAATAATCAGCTATAAGCTTGATCAAACACAAAAAAAATATCCGGGCCGGGAAATATTTTCGAGTTGCGGAAGTGGATGTATTCACACAGAGATAATAACGGGAGGGTGACGACAGAATATCTCGAAGGGTTGGAGACGTTTATGCATCAAGCAGATTCTACACCACTCACACATGAAAGTGGTAAGATGTTCTGTCCTTGTCGGAAATGTTGCAATACAAAATTAGGCCCTCGTGAAAGGGTTTTGAAGCATTTAATAAATAGAGGGTTCATGCCTTATTATTATATTTGGTATCAACATGGAGAAGATGCTAGTTGTAGGAATGATGAAGCTAGTAGTAGTAGCAATTTGCAAGTTGAACCGGTTGATCATTTGCGTAATGAAACTAGTTATCATCACCAGGAGGAACAAATGGTAGATTGTGATAGGGTTCATGATATGGTAGGTGATGCATTTGTAACTCATGATGATGATGAAGTTGAAGAACCTAACTTAGATTCAAAAAAGTTTTATGAAATGTTAGAAGCTGCGAATGAGCCAATTTACAGTGGTTGTAAAGAAGGTCTGTCTAAATTGTCGTTGGCTGCTAGAATCATGAGTATTAAAACCGATCACAATCTACCTGAAAAATGTATGGATGCATGGGCAGACTTGTTTAAAGAGTATTTGCCAGAAGAGAATGTGTCTGCTGAATCTTATTAGGAGATTCATAAATTGGTATATAGTCTTGGGTTGCCCTCGGAGACGATAGACGTTTGCATCGACAACTGCATGATTTACTAGGGAGATGATGAGAAGTTAGAAGAATGTCGATTTTGTAAGAAACCACGATTCAAACCGCAAGGTCGAGGGCGTAATAGGGTGCCGTACCAAAGGATGTGGTACCTACCAATCACAGACAGATTGAAAAGATTGTACCAATCTGAGGAGACTGCTGGAGGGATGAGATGGCACGCCGAGCATAATCAGACGGATGGAGAGATGACTCATCCATCAGATGCAAGAGCTTGGAAACATTTTAACAATGTACATCCACATTTTGCTAGCAATAGCCGGAATGTGTATCTTGGATTATGCACTGATGGATTTAGTCCATTTGGAATGTCTGGGAGACAATATTCATTGTGGCCAGTCTTTCTTACACCGTATAACCTGCCACTGGAGATGTGCATGCGACGAGAGTTTCTATTCATGACAATATTAATACCTGGTCCAAAACATCCAAAAAGATCTCTCGACGTTTTTCTACAACCACTGATAAAAGAGTTGAAAGATTTGTGGTCAACAGGGGTGAGGACATATGATTGTTCAACGAAAACAAACTTTACGATGCGAGCGATGCTTTTGTGGACCATAAGTGACTTTCCTGCATATGGTATGTTGTCTGGGTGGACTACACATGGGAGATTAGCTTGTCCATATTGTAATGGAATGACAGATGCGTTTCAGTTGAAGCATGGTAGGAAGACTAGTTGGTTCGATTGTCACCGTCGATTTCTTCCCGTTTACCACCCATACCGAAGAAACAAGAAATTGTTCAGGCACAAAAAGGTTCAGAGACACTCCTCCTCCATACTTAACTGGAGAACAAATCGAAGCGCAAATCGATCACTACGGTGCTCTAGAAACAGCTCCTCGTGGTGGGAATTGGCATGTTCCCAGTAATATGCCTGATTTTTATGGTGTTCAGCACAATTGGCACAAGAAGAGTATATTCTGGCAGTTGCCATATTGGAAAGATCTTCTTTTGCGCCACAACCTCGATGTGATGCATATAGAGAAGAACTTTTTTGAGAACATCATGAACACTATATTGAATGTCCCAGGGAAGACAAAAGACAACGTAAAATCAAGGTTGGACTTACCCGATATATGCTCAAGGAGTGAACTACATATAAAAAGCAATGGGCAAGTTCCAGTTCCAATATTCAGACTGTCATCAGAAAAAAAGTCTGTGTTGTTCAACTGGGTGGCTTCAGAAGTGAAGTTCCCTGGTGAGTATGTTTCAAATCTCTCAAGATGTGTTGAGAAAGGGCAAAAGTTCTTCGGGATGAAGAGCCATGATTGTCATGTCTTTATGCAGCGACTACTTCCCTTTGCGTTTGCGGAGCTACTACCGGCAAAAGTACATGAAGCACTTTCAGGTAATTAATTACGATGACATGATTAATTTATTTCTATATATATATATAGAAATATATATACTAATGTGGATAATTTGTTGTTGTATATATAAGGAATTGGAGCATTTTTAGGGATCTGAGCACCCGCACTCTTAAAGTTGAAGTTGTCCAACAACTTCATGAAAACATCCCTGTCTTAATCTGCAACTTGGAGAAAATATTCCCGCCTACTTTTTTCGATGTCATGGAACACCTAGTTGTCCACCTCCCGTATGAGGCATTACTTCGTGGACCCGTGCATTTTGGATGGATGTATCAGTATGAAAGGGCCATGAAAACTTTGAAAGGAAAAGCCAAAAACCTAGCAAGAGTTGAAGGTTCCATTGTTGCGGGAAATTTGACGGAAGAAACATCACATTTCACATCGTACTACTTTGCACCGAAAGTACGTACAAGGAAACGAGCTCCAAGAAGATATGATGATGGTGGTGTCGTGCCGACATATATGGAAGACAATGTTCCAGACATCTTTTGTCAAATTGGGCGATTGGGTGGGAAATTGAAAGAGGTTTGGTGGTCGAGTGATGAAGACGTCCATAGTGCACACCTTTATGTTCTTCTTAATTGCGAGGATCCATTGATTGCTTATTTTGAAAGGTAAATATATAAACATACACACTTATATATATATATATATATATATATATATATATTTTTTCAATATTAAATATATAACGTAACATAACATATATGCATGATTTTACAGCCAATTTGAGACTCAAGTCGAGGAAGCAATACCTGGTATATCGACAACTGAGTTAGACAAAAGGAAAGATCAACACTTTATTAAGTGGTTAAGGAAACATGTATTTATTTACTTAAATTGTATGCATACGTACATTACCACAAAGTAAGTCTAATATCTAGTTTATATTACTTTTTGTTGCAGGTTGATTATGATGATCCTGAGTATCCCGCATGGTTTCGCGAACTACTTCAAGTTCCAATTGCAAAGGTCACTACATCATCGATGTATTTCACCCGAGGCTATACTTTTCATACCTATGACTATGGTAGACACCGGGCGACAAGTAATTATGGAATATGCGTGAAAGGCGAAACAGATTTCTACGGGATCTTGCAGGAGATTTATGAAGTGCAATTCCCAGGTATGGGTCTGAAATGCGTTATCTTCAAGTGTGAGTGGTACGACCCCGTCGTCAACAGAGGTGTTCGGATTAACAAAAATGGTGTAGTTGATGTCAATGGTCGACGAAGGTACAACCAAAAATTCTTTATTTGACACATGCTTGTTTTAATTTGTTATCTTCTACTGATTTTTACGTTGTCTTAATTTTTGCAGGTACAAAAAATTCGAGCCATTCATATTAGCTTCCCAAGCAGATCAAGTTTGCTTCATTCCATACCCTCGGATTACTACCTCGGGAATAAACTGGTTAGCTGTTATCAAAGTTACACCTCGAGGACGGATAATCACTGGAGAAGAACCACCATTACAAGAAGAAAACACCAATGAAATCGAGGAACCTGAAGCAGAAATTGATGACATCCTACTCATTGATCCTCATAATCATGAATACGAAGATGTTCCTGATCACACAACGGATGACGGTGTTGAGGACGAGTTTTACGAAAATGATGATGTTTCTACAGATGTTGAAAATGTATCTGAATGAATTATGTATGTTGACTAAGTTTGTTTAATCATAAAAAATGAATTTGAATGAATTTGAATAATTGTGTATGTTTTAAGTTTGTTAAATCACAAAAATTAATTTGAGTTTGGGGTTTAGGTGTAGAAGATGTTTGGAGTTAAGGAAGTTTGGTTGTAGAAGAGGTATAAGTTATGGAAGTTGTGGTTTGGAGTTTGGGGTTTCGAATTTATGGATTTACAAACCCTTTCCTCGTAAAGCCGTAGTAAGTTTACTAGGGTCTTACGAGGAAAAAAACGCGGGCATAGCGTTTTCCTCGTAAAGTCTTACTAGGACCTTACGAGGAAACAGAAACGCGGGCATAGCGTTTTCCTCGTAAGATCCTAGTAACATTCATTACCACAAACTTAAGAGGAATTGTACAGATTCGAAAATTTCTACAAATACCACCTTTGGTGATTCATTTCTAACACACCCCAAAACACTAATTAAACCATAGATGATAATCATCTATAGGAGTTTTGTTTAAGATATTAATACATGTCTTAAAGGTAATTTTTCTTAAGAGATATGTAATAATATCTTAGACAAATGCTCCCATAGAAGATAATCTTCTATTATGAGTTTGTTTTAAGTTTGTTTCAATTTGGTGTTTGGAGTTTTGAGTTTGGGGATTTAGTGTTTAAAAGTTGTGGTTTAGAGTTTGGGGTTTCGAATTTATGGATTTACAAACCCTTTCCTCGTAAAACCCTAGTAAGTTTACTAGGGTCTTACGAGGAAAAAAACGCGGGCATAGCGTTTTCCTCGTAAAGTCTTACTAGGACCTTACGAGGAAACAGAAACGCGAGCATAGCGTTTTCCTCGTAAGATCCTAGTAAACTTACTAGGGTGTTACGAGGAAACCGAATTCCTTATATAAACTCGAGCAATCCTATTTCCCATTTCTAGTAACTGCCTCTCAGAATCCTCTAAAGGTAGTAGTTAGATTAATGTTTAGTTTAGGGAATTTAGATTAGGTGGTTAGTTTAGGGAATTTAGATTAGGTGGTTAGTTTAGGGAATTTAGATTAGGTTGATTTACTTTTTTTTAACTGTTTTTTTAATGATACGGAAATTAATGTTTTAATTTTTTTGACTTAGATGCCTAGAACAGACAAGATTGCTAGGGCTGCTAGTAGGAGGACGTCGTCTCTTGATCAGTCTCTTGATCAGGGGATTCACTACGGAGATCTATTTGGGCGTCTGGATACTCCGGGTTCATCTTCGTCAGCTCCCGGTCCATCTTCGATTCCGGATCGTGTTCCCGAGACTCAGGGAGCTCCTGCACCACCACCACCTCCTCCTCCTCCACCGGTCGGGGTTCATCCCGATTTGCAGGTGCCGCCGAACGCACCCTTTGCGGTGTATACGGTGGAGGATATTTTGGCCCTTCCAGGCAGAGAAGGGCTGCCAGAGTTAGATCCTATCCGACGGGACGGGAAAAACGTATTATGGTATGTTTTAATTTTTTAAAATTTATTTCTTAATTAACAAAATATTTATAAATTAATCTAATTAATGATTTATTTTGTGTCTTTCCAGGTTTAATGTTGACAATCGTCTTGGAAGTAGCGTCACGGACTGTATCAAGGGATACTTTCCCGATGCAGCTCCAAACTGGAAGAAGACGGCGAGCCACACAAAAAAGACGTGGTTCAAAATGTTCGCTGTAAGTTTAATTAATGATCAACTTAATTTATTTTTCATTATTTAAAACTATTAATATTAGTGAACTAATCCGTCTCTTTTTTTTTTGTTAATTACAGCAACGGTATCGTTGGTCTCTTGGGATTCACCAGCTGGTGAAGACAGAGTTTGAGGCCAAGGCTAAATCACGATTGCTCGACACGGTCTACAACTGGAAGGGCGACTTTCAGGTATAGATTTATAAATTATAATATATATATATATATAGTTTTAAAATTATTATAATTGACTTTAATTCTAATTAATTATTTTAAATTAGGTGGATGGTTACGAGGCCGGGAAACCCGATTGCCTCACAACCGAGGTGTGGGATGGTCTCATCGCCTATTGGAGGTTGTCGGACTCGGTCAGAACCTCCAGCACAAACTCCGAGAACCGCATGACTAGAGACGAGTATGGCAACACGAAGATGTTGCACAGCACGGGTCGAAAACCTCACGCGGGAGTTCGTCTAGACATGGTAAGATGATTTTTAATAACTATTTTTTTTTTAATTTGAATATTCCAAATTTTTAATTTAATTTTCAAATTTTCTTTTAGGCTAAAGAGACTGGAGTTCTTCCATCTCTGAAAGACCTTTACGAGAGGACCCACCGGAACAAGGCTGGGCAGTTTGTAGATCCTGCTTCGGAGCGGATCTACAACGATTTTGTTGCCCGAATTGACGAACGCCAGACTCAGCTGACTCAGCAGACTGGGACTCCAGTCGTATTATCCACTCTTGAAGTGGATAAGATTTACGAGGAGGTAAATAATTTGTTTTACTATTAATTTTTATTATTTATTTAAAATTTTTTTAATGTTATTAATATTTTTATTTACAGGTCGCCCCTAGGAAAAAGGGTCGTATCGTCGGGATTGGCTCGATTAACGATGTCTCTGCAGCGACATCGTCTTATGCTCAGGAGCAGCATGATGCCAATGCTCAGTTGCGCTCGGAGTTGCAGGCGACGCAGACTCATGTGGTTTCGCTCACCGAGCAGATGGCTTCTCTCACCGATGTCCTCGAATTTATGGCGGGTGGAAACCCGCAATTGGAGGAGATGTTGCGTCAGAGACGGGAACGCGCGGGGATTCCAACCCAACATCATCCACCATCACAGTCACAGCCGTCAACCAACTTAGGAGAGGAGCAGCATTTAGCGAGCCACGACGAGTTCGTTCGGCAATTTCACGAACATAATCCGTATCCGTACTTTTTTTTTTAATTTAATTGTATATTATGAATTTTAAAACTTAATTGTATATTATTTAGCTATTTATAAAATATTTTGTTTTTTATTTATAATTTGATTTTTTTATAAAAAAATAAATTATTTATATTTATAATTAATTTATTTTATTAGGGAAAAATACGTCGAAGCAAAATCCTAGTAAAGGTTTCCAAGTAATATCCTCGTAAATGGTTATAGTAAACTCCTCGTAAAGGTTACTACAAACTTACGAGGAAGATCTTACTACGGTTTTACTAGGAATGTTTACGACGAGGTTACGAGGAATATGTAACCACGCCTTTACGAGGAAAGTTTTCCTCGTAAACGTTACGAGGAACTTACGAGGAAAATAGGCTTTACGACGAACGTGTTTCGACGAAACGCATTTCCTCGTTATTTCCTAGTAACAGTCCATTTACTAGGAAATAACGAGGAAAACCCGTCCTAGTAAAAACGAGTTTTCTTGTAGTGTGAATTTCCTCGGAATTTCCTCGGAAAAGTTCAATGTAATAATCGAATTTTAGGGATTTGATATCAGGGTTTCATTTCCTTGGAATTTCCTCGGAAAATTCCGAGGAAATTCCGAGGAAAACAAGCATTCGTCGGAAATTCCAAGGAATTTCCTCGGAAAATTCCGAGGAAATTCCGACGAAACAGGGTTTCGAAACCGAAAACAGCGATTTACGGATTGAATAAGACTTGTATAAACCTTGTTAGTGTTTTGAATTGATTATGAATTCAAAAAATGGTGTGGTACCCAAATTATAGACACTTTTCCGATTGTATAAACGAAATCCTTAAACTACAACATAAACACTTATACACTTTAATGAACAGAAACGATAATACGTGTACTCGTTTTAATAATTCTTTAATTTCATGGTTTATAGGCATCTATTGTCGTGTTATCCATTGACAATCTATCAAATTGTTCAATGAATGATTTACCGTATCAAAAGTTTAAGTTTTGAAATCTCAAACAATGTTTCCTCGGAATTTCCTCGGAAATTTCTGAGGAAATTCCGAGGAACATATTTTCCGAGGAAATTCCGACGGACTTTTATATGTCCGTCGGAATTTCCTCATAATTTTTAATACCCGGGAACTCAAACCGCCAAACATTTTCGCGAAAATTAAATTAATAAATTTCGACGGAATTCCGAGGACCTCTTTTCCGTCGGAATTTTTGGTTTTATTAACCCTAGGGAGCTCTTCTTCCTCATTTATCTTCTCTTCTCTTCCTATCGGCCGCCGCGAAAACTCCCCCCCCCCTCTCTCTCGATTCTCAGCCGTGAAACCTCCTCAAATCTCCTTTATTTCATTCCAAATCATGTAAGTCCTTAATCCCCATCATCCTTAGTTGTTTTGATTAGGATTTGAACATAGTTTTAAGGATTTTAGATGTTTTAGATTGTGATTTTGTTAGGGAGATTGGTAAATAGGGGAATTAGTTGGTTTTTGTGTTGATTGTGTTGTTGTTGTTGTTGTTGATTTATAAATTTTAATTTTCGGAAATTATCAATTTTAATTTTCTGAAATTTTAATTTTCGGAAATTATAATTTTTTTGTGATTTAAAACTATTTTTTAAATTAATAAAGTATTTTCCTATTTATTAAAAGGTTTTTTATATTACTGAAATTTTTTTTGTGATTTAAAACTATTTTTTAAATTAATAAAGTATTTTCCTATTTATTATTAGGTTTTTTGTGATTTAAAACCATATTTTTTAAATTAATAAAGTTTTTTCCTATTTATTAAAAGGTTTTTTATATTACTGAAATTTTTTTGTGATTTAAAACTATTTTTTAAATTAATAAAGTATTTTCCTATTTATTAAAAGGTTTTTTATATTACTGAAACTTTTTTTGTGGTTTAAATTTTTTTTTTTAAATTAATAAAGTTATTTTTAATATTTTATGAAACCTTTTTGTGATGAAATTCTAAATTATTACAAGTTTTTTTTTAAAACAAAATTGTGATTAAAACCTATTTTTAGATTTTAGTGTCATTAAAACTATTTCTAAATTTTTTTTTTTTAATTTATAGGTCTACTGGTGATCAGAGTCGATCTCGACCTCGTCGTCCCGTTACACGAGGTTCTGGTGGTTCGGGAAGCCAGTTTCGGGATTCTCATGACTCGTCGCCGTCCCAGGGTACCTACTGATACGCCCTAAGATAGGATCACTCGACCGGATTGGATTGATATGAACTCCGGAAGGAGAACTGATGGATTGAAGGGTCGCACGAAGGTTGCGGAAGGCCTCCGATATTCCCGACTTCAGTTGGTGCTTGATATGACTCACAAGTCCACCAAAGGAAGATGCTCTAACCTTTGCTTGATATGACTCACAAGACCAACGATTCGAGTTTTGTTTATCTCGGATATGACTCACCAAGAAAACAAGAGGAGTTCTTCAAAGAACAAAGAGTTTAACTCAAAACTAAAGTGATAATCGAATGGTTTATTGCTGAAATGAGAGTACATATTTATAGTAGCAAAAGGTATGTGAAAGGACTTAAAAAGTTGTGGAAAAACATGTAAAAATAGTCAAAATGACTCTTCGGTTCATGAACTGGTTGAATGACCCTTGATGTACTTGTCCAGGTTCGTCCGAATCTGATCTGGTCAACAGATGACCCTTCGGCTACTGTCCAGGTTCATTTGTACCCGACGGGTGTACTGCGGTAAGGACCAGGACGTACTGTGGTGTGTCCGTGTGGTTGATTGATGAACTTTTGTGAACGGATGACAACTTTAGTTGAACCAAATCTTCAGAGAGCTTAAGTATCCTTGCCTTAGAGAGATTAGAAGGATCGATCATCATGAAGTCTTCAATCTGGTCGGAAAAGTCATGTTCATGTCCTTCGGGCCATGCGGTACGTACCAAACGGGTCAGAAGCGAAGTGTTGTGTCCGTTCTCTGGTTCCACTCGTTGATCTTGAATTCTGACTTGACTATTGGTCCTAGAATGTCGAATGGGTCGGGAAAGACTTGCTGTAGGACAGTCAATTCGCTCATCTGGTCGTGGTTCCAGCCTTAGGTCATCTCCGGATGTCCGCGGGTTGATCCTGTAGACGACACAGTCCGTTGATCTGGTACGGTTGGACGGGTGAACCTCGGTTGGGCTGTTCTGAACGTCCTGATCACCGTGCTGGGCTGGTTCCATGTCCTGGGGCGTATCACCTACCGTACAGCTCCCTCTCTTGATCATGCTCCCGATCCTCCTGTCGTTCCGGGAGCGATGAGTGTTGAGGAGTTGGTTCAACAGCCCGGTCGTGAGCGTCTTCCTTATCTCACTGAGTATCCTACGGGACCAGGTCAAACATGGTAATAAAGAGTCTTTTTTTTTCTTTAAGTGTTGATCCATTATTAATAATTTGGTCATTTTTGGTAGGTTCAACCGATCCGAGAACGGGATCAGCGCATGGATCAACCGGATGATGTTCTCGGACCTCAAGAAGGAATATCCGACTTTCACTCACTTCCCTCCCCACGAACAGGAGATATGGTTTCGTCAGTTTGCGGTAAGTATTCTACGTTTTTAAGTTATATTTTTCATTTTTAATATTAATATTTTACTAATTGTGTTTTTTCAGCAAGAGTTCACCTGGCATCCCCTTCAGACGTCTTTTATCCGTGCCAACTTCATCTATAAAGTTATGGACAACTATGGGAAACAGATCTATGAGTGGAAGAAGAAGTGGTGCGTCGATAAGGTACCGGTTTATTAATCTATTTTTAAATTTATTAACTTGTTTTTTTATTTATTAATCTATCTTTAGATTTATTTAACTTTTTTATATTTTTTATTTTTTAAAAAGGTCCCGAAGTCGATGAACGACACGGTCTGGAAGGACTTGTGTGAGCATTGGGAGAAAGACGAGACGGAAACAACATCCGCCACTAACTCCACCAACCGCAAGAGCGATCGTGGCGGGAAGGTTATAGCCAAGCACAACTTGGGTGCCATGAGTATTGCCACTCTCGGAGATATAATGGTAAGTTGAATCTCTTCTTGTTTTTAATTACTTAAGTATTTTTATGCTTTTATTCTGATTTATAATGTTTTTTTTAACTTATGTTTTTTTCTAGGCGGAAGAAAATGATGGCGAGCCGGTTGATGAGTTCAAACTGTTGAGGAAGGCGCATACCAACAAACATACCGGGGAGATTGATGATGGTCTTATGAAGGAGGTGGTCGACATGATCACCACTCTCAAGGACGACGAAGAATTCCGTTTATCCCAGCTTCAAACCCAGATCGACTCCACTTCGACGGCCTCGGTATCCCTGTCCACAGCTCGAATCAACGAGATTGTTGAATCGGTAAGATGTTTTTATAAAAATTCAATTAATTTATTTTTTATTTTTATTTTATAATAATTTTTATTATTAAAATTTTTTTATTTTTTCTTTCAGTCGCTTCCAAAGAAGAATGGACGTTTGGTCGGTTTGGGTCGTAGAGCCAAATCGGTTCCTCCTTCTACATCACAACCGCCTCATGATCTGATGGTTATGGAGCAGCTGCAGGACAAGGATAACCGCATAGCTGCGTTGGAGGCGAAAATGGCGGAATAAGAAAAGGGATGGGAGGAAACGAGAAGGGTTAACGAGCGCATGATGGAAATGATGAGGAGGATGTACCCGAACGAGCAGTTCCCGTAGTTTTTTTTTTCGAAAACTCTGAATGTTTTTTTTATTTGTACAACTCTAACTATTATCTAATATATTTCCAATTTAAAATTTTATTTTATATTTTCAAATTTTAATTAAAAATAAAATAATTTATAATTTTGCTAAAAAAATCATATTTTAGGAAATTCTAAGGACCACGTTTCGTCAGAAACTTCCGAGGAACACTAGTCCTCGGAACTTTCCGACGGCCTTGTTCGTCGGAAACTTCCGAGAGCCGCTTTCGTCGGAATGTTGTCATCGGAATTTTCTGAGGAGGGTTATCTGTCAGAACTTTCCGAGGAAAGTAGTGTTCCTCTGAAATTTCCGACAAAACCGGTTCCTCGGAAATTTCCGACGGAATATTCGGTCCTCGAAATTTCCTCAGAAATTTCCGAGGAAATTCCGAGGAAATGTGAAATTCCGAGGAGATATTTCCGACGAATTTTTCCCTCAGAATCGCGATGTTTTCTTATAGTGAAAATAATTAGAGCTATACAAAACATGTCAAATAACTTAATATCTTAATTCGATTATATAAATATTTAAAAAAAAAACTTTACCAATGTGAAACAATATATATATATATATATATATATATATATATATATATATATATATATATATATGTATATATATATATATATAATATTCCCTCTATTTCATAATATTTGATGTCTTATAAGATTTGTGTTGTCTCAAAATAGAAGATGTTTTAACATACCTATGCAACATTAACTTTATTAGAAATTGTTTAACCAATTGTATTTCACTGATTTATGTAAAAATTGGGTGAATTATTTTTAATTCATAATTTTAATAGTTTTTTATAGAAAAAGTAAATTTTCTTAATTTTTGTGCTTTCATCCATAACATCATGTATTGTATAAAGGAGGAAGTGATAAAGTTGGATTGTTTCTCTTCTCTTTGCGCCACATAAGCAAGAGTATGAGAGCAAATTGTGGCATTTTCACTTCAAATTTCAGTTTAAGACCAAGTGGAATGTTTTTGTTAATTCAACACTTTATTTTTACATTTTTAACATTACACATCACTTTTTCTTTCTTTCACATAATCATTATATATCTATTTAATATTTATACTAAATAGTGATTTTATTCAATCCAAATTAACATTTTATCTAGGACAAATCTTTCAAATAAACTTTTTGAAGTTTTTGTCACAAAAATAGATTTTTTTTTAAAATGACCAACATAGATCTTTTTATTTTGAAAATTTTAATCTTTTTTATTTTTATTTTTTTTAATCTCATCTTCAAAATTCCACCCCATAACTCTAAACCCTAAGTCTAGACTAATTAACTCAATGGGTATAAATGTATATTTACACCTTTTAATAAAGTTTATTTTGGTCATTTTTTATTGAGTGTTATTTTGGGGGCAAAAACTTTTTTAGGTCTATTTTGGTCATTATCTCTTTATTTATTTATTTATATTTAAAATTATTTTTGTGCTTTTATTAGAAATGAATTAAAATTATATTTAGTTTTATAAAAACCAAATTATTAGTAAATAAGGTAAATATTATAATTTTAAAATATTTTTTCTGTCACCTAATCAAATAAATCAAGTTTCTGTTTGTAGAGTATAAAAATTATGAATTTTAATATATATTTATTTATTTTAAATATTATTTGTTACAAAATATTTGATATGTAAATTTGAGGAGGTAAAATATATACCATGTCATTTATGTGGACTCCAGTTTTTTCAGTTTCAACTAGTTGAATTTATTCCACACAAAAAATCCATGTATGTGTTTATTTTTTTCAACACAAACATTGTATGGATTCAAACAGTTAAACTTTGTTCAACACATTCATTGTGCATAATTTAAGAGTGAATCTTTCTCTTGGGTTATGTGATGCGCTTTTTGTTTTGTTGTTTGCTTTTATTGTTTTCAGTTTTGTTTGGGCTTTCATATCTTATTATGCTGCCATGTATTATTTCTTAAGAAAAAGGTTTGTGGTTTTTTAAGCAATTCAACGTATTGTTGTTAAACTTTTTTGTTGAATAACAAAAGAAACTTTCTTCTTTCTTTTCAAATGTGTTCTGTATTTTAAAATCATTGTCTCTTCATCTGTTTCTAGAATTCTTTTGGACTTACCCTCTTTATCAGTACATATAATGTGGACACTTTGGCATCAATTCTTCTAACCAAAAATTATAACCATTTATATAAAACTACCTAACAAAGCTGATCTCTCATCTCCTCAATTTAATGTTCATCAGCTTTTGCCTTTTGGTTTCACATGTGGATCGTTACTAATCTTCACAACACATCTTTAAGACGCCCTCACCTTCTTGATACCACATGAGATGACTGCTGAGATCCGCCGGTGACAATCTGAGAACTTAATCCTAAGTGACTGTGGTGCCTGAGGGATAGCTACTGTTAAAAAAGGATTATGGTTCACGACATGCTTTTGCATATCCATCAGATAGAGACATACACAAATAAACTCTCCTATGATAAACAAATTCTTGAAACGGTTTCTCTGCCCTAGCAGGTCAACACATAGATCTAGGAGATAGTTAAGGCAGAGAAAAGATCATATTCTTGGTTGTTTTTGATATTCTGATTCGTTTTAATTTTATTCTGGATTGTTTTACATTTTCTCTAGTCTAATTGTTTTTCATTTGTTTATCACACGAGATTTAAGAGGTAGTCCTCCATGTACATCTCTACAACTGCATGTATGTTTAGAAAATAAGTATAAGGTAACCAATATCAAAGCCATCATGCTTCTTCACTTAAATTAACTTGGAGGAGGATGGTGTGCTTTGTCAAAGCCACATCGCAGATCCACATGTCAGAAAAAAACCTTTCTGATTCAAGTTGTAGTATTGTATTACTTTACATCAACCATTACTTCAGCCATTTTAAAAAAATGTGCTTCCATTTGATATATTTTCCTACCCTCCATTTTTGTTGCTAGAATACTGCATTGGAAAGGCCTTCGTGCAGGTACCAAAAAGCCGAAGTATGACAATATCAGTGTAAAGCAAAGGCTTACACATGTTGAGGTTATAGTTACTGATCTGTATTGAAAAATATGTGTGCAGTTAGCCAAAGATGTTGCCTTAAATGTAGCAGAAGTGTAAGACAATTTTTATCTCCATTGGAAGGTTCTTTGTAAATCATTTTCACATTAGTTCACATCATACTCTCTAATGGAGACAATTTAAATAAAAACTAAATTATGTTGCCTTAAATATGTCTCTTCTTAAATTGTAAACAGAAGAGACAATTATAAGCACATAATATGTCTCTAATGGAGACAATTTCAGAAGAGACAACATAATATGTCTCTGCTAATGGATATAAAAATTATAAACACATAATATGTTATAAACACAAAATATAAACACATAACAGAAGAGGCAACATAATATGTCTCTGCTTATGGAGATAAAAATTATAAACACATAATATGTCTCTAATGGAGACAATTTAAGAAGAAACTAAATTATGTTGCCTTAAATATGTCTCTTCTTAAATTGTAAACACATAATACCCAATTTTGACTAAATATTTAGTTTCAAAAAAAATTACAGCTAAATATTTTAGAAGCAACAAAGATTACAGAATGGTACAACATACTTTTATTTAGAAGGCTAATAAATTATTCACTAATTTATTTAAATATAATTTATTCATCAAATAATTTATACGGAATAAAGAAAATTAATATATATATATATATATATATATATATATTTATAAAATAATTTTGTAAAGATGCCAAGATTACTTTTTTACGTATATTGAATTACATTAAATACATATTAGCAACAAAATTATATATGTAAATTGTTACATCGAAAATATAAAAAAAATATAATGTTGAAAAATCGCGTAGCGACGGAACACCCCTAGTAGTTTATAAATGCATGTAAGAACTTTACCAAAGTTGTTAATATATTTTGATATCACGAAAAAATCTAATATTTTAGAAATTAAATACAATGGTTTTAAAATCAAGAAAAAATAAGGTCATGTTACTTTGCTACTAGGAGGGACATCAGATTTCTTGTACATCAAAAACAAATATTTCATAATTATTGGCATATTGTTAAGATAAACTTGAGATTGACATGTAGTTATCTTATTCTTATTGTTGTCATTATCTTATAAGGAATATGCTTTTGAATATTCCTCATTCCTTTGTATAAATATGTTGGCATATGAATAAGAAAGATTAATCCTTTCACAACACGTTATCAGCACGACTCGCCTACCCTAGCTAAAGAAAAAAAAACCCTAACCCTCTCGGTGGTCCGACTAGCACACGAAAACAAGGTAAAGGTCTAAACCCTAGATCTAATAAGAACCTTAAAAAGAAACCCTATAATACACATGCAATCCGCATGTGATTTGTTTCTTAAACCTAATCTATCTAACTATATATATCAAGCCGTATAAATCATATATGATATAGTTTCATTTGTTTTATTCAAAGTCTATACATGCATCTGATACGCCTACATGCATACGATCGATCTACGTCTAATTTGTAAACCCTAATCGTTTTGAACCATGCATGACACATTTTATTATACCCGAGAGCTTGATAACTTCGTTTTGTTTATAAGTTTCGATTCATCATGAACCTTGAATTCGCTTTGTTTCATCATCATCACCTTGCCTAATTTTATGAACCTTGAATTTGCTTAATCACACGCTTGTGCTTTACTTGTTTTAAACCCGAGATTTTGTGTGTTTACATGAATCGTTTTGATCATGAATAAATCGTCTTGCTCACATGTTTGTATGCACTTTGTTATTTGCTTATCTGAACATGCGTATTTGTCACTTAAAAATCGGCCTATTCATGAACTTGTATAGTCCGTAAACTTGTTTAAACTTGATCGATTGCTTCCATATAGATCGTATTATGCCTCGCTAGAACTGGAATTTATTCATTATTGCTCATGAAAGCATAGTAGTTTTTTTTTCGTTTTTATTCACCGTGAGCTAAGAACTAGGGTTGATCAACTTGCATACATATTAGAGATTGTTTAACTTAACTCGACTATCGCTTGCTTGCAATGTATGCATCAGGCCATATAAATGAGCATAGATATTCCCATCTCAGAATGAATACGGGTCATAAAGCCAGACATATACCATCTTGAGATTTTATTAAACAAACCACCACAGACAAATGTGCCGTCTAAGATGGAACCTCAGAAGAGGATTGGGAATATATGTTGGATATGAATAAGACTTTCTCCTATGAATTATAAAAGAGACCTTGCCACAAATATGGGTGATCAGATTGTGGCCAGGTACACGGATTGCATGGTTATGAATCCTACTATCCAACATCAGAAGGAGAAAGATATAAGATGGATATGATAAGAAAAAGAGAATGGTACTGACCATCATTGCCTTGGCAAGATCCTCGGACTTGAGAATATGATTTAAGACATCTAAAGAAAGAAAGATTATGCAAAGCTAGCTAAATTAGGTGCCAGACACATAGACCCGAGAAAGAAAAGAAAAATGTCATACCAGCTCAGCACCAAATGATTTTGATGTCCTAGAAGAGACACAAACAAGTTGCTACAGAGTCTACTATAGATAGACCAATATGTTCCATAAGAAAAGAACCTCGGAAAAGAGAAAAGGTGCATAAAATATGAAATCCGAGGTCAATAGGGAAACCAGACCAGACATAGAGATAAGGCTGGCCAGCTGAAACATCTAAGGTACCAGACCATGTAGCTTGGGACGCCAAGCTGCGAGGTATTGAAGGTCCTAGATAAAAAAAAAAAAAGATCTCATATCGATTCGATCATGTCTGAAGTACA
Source organism: Moricandia arvensis (assembly GCA_905132765.1). NCBI lineage: Eukaryota > Viridiplantae > Streptophyta > Magnoliopsida > Brassicales > Brassicaceae > Moricandia > Moricandia arvensis. The sequence goes on from CAJHQP010000113.1 coordinate 111,557, forward strand.
ATGGAACGCATAAAGGGTATCGATACCAATAATATAAAAAATGCGCAAGATAAGTAGCACTTGATCATAGAGATATAAGCGAGGATCATGAACCCACGAAAGAGTACTCATAAAATAAAAGAAACCGTGGGGTTGGAATATACATAAAGAGTGATGGAGGCTATACTAATTTGACAAAGTCTGGTCAATAGATTGACATATAAATATGTAATAAGTAGCATATGGTTCACTGGATAAAGATATCAAAGGTACCAAGTGATATAAAAAGTTGAGAATGAAGTTCTCAAGAACAGCATTGTTCCGAAGCTGTTTTATGGACTGAAATAATGCAGCTGCAAGTTGATTAGACTAAGTAAATAGCAGAAAGTTCTATAAGAACAATTCAGATAAGTCCATGTAAGCATACAAAAGATGTATGGATTCCTTGTGATCAAAGATTGGATAAAATGGAGAAAGCCATTGGTACATACGAAGTGATATATGTCTGAATGAAAAAAAGGAGACATGAAACAAAGTGGTTCGTATGTGTTTGGGCCAATGACTCAATATATATTCAAATGTCCACGTAATGGCTGAGCCATGAGACTAGAAGATCCGTGGGACATGAAAGGACCTGCGAGTAAGATTTAATCGCAGATTAAAAGTCCATCTGAGTACCGGTCGAGTGCCATCCGTCCAAACCAAGACACAGAGTGATCAGCAGCAAAGATGTACGTCATGACCACATCTTAATGGAGTTCCAGAAGACATAAAGACGTCCAAGAGTTACAAGTTCATTCAAGGGAAAATCCAACTGATCATCTTCAAGTCATTGGCAACCTCGACGTTCCGGAAACTCAGACGCCAGATAGGAGTGTGTCATCTACAGTGGTGCACTCATCAGGGGGAGTTACATGTGTTGTACTCTTTTTCCTGTCCTGGCTTCCCTTTTTACCACATTGGGTTTTGGGTTTACCAGGAGAGGTTTTAATGAGGCAACATCCAAAGCATGTAATAAGCCTTGAACCAGACATGTCAATCAGGGGGAGTGTTAAGATAAACTTGAGATTGACATGTAGTTATCTTATTCTTATTGTTGTCATTATCTTATAAGGAATATGCTTTTGAATATTCCTCATTCCTTTGTATAAATATGTTGGCATATGAATAAGAAAGATTAATCCTTTCACAACACATATATTTATTATATACATTTTCTTTTAGTGTCATTTTTTGACTAAATATTTTATGCCAATACCATTAACTAGAATTAGCTGAATTATCATCTTGTACACAAAAACATATAAATATGGTAAACAATTTCAGACAATTTCGGATGATTTTCTCTAATTGAAATTCAAACTAAAGGATAGCAATAGCTGAATTTCAATTGACGAAAATCATCGGGAATTGACGAAAATCAATTTCTATATATGTACTACTGTGTTCAAGCAACAGTCCGAGTGGGGTACTGGAGCGTGTGTTCCTAGTTCTTACTAGTACCATTCGCCCAAATGAAAATAAGAATTGTTACCATTATTTTCTTCCATATATAATTTTAATTTTCTAATGCAGGATAATTATGCTATTGCAGAGAAAATATGCAAACGACTATATAGTCGACAAATTTGTATGTCTTATGAAATATTACGCCGACTACATCATTTTGCGTCACTCGATCATCGATTGAGAATTTCTTGTCCTATGTTGAAGATTAAATCTTTTAGGAGAGCATACCTCTTCAAATAGAAATCAAACCCATAACCCTTTAGATCCCTAGTAGGTAATCCAAGAGTTTTACTTACTAGGTCAATTCCCTGTTGATTAATTTAATATAGCTCCTACATAAATACTTGTATACAATAATATTTTGTTATAAAAACTTAAAGCAATTATGTGTTTTCTTATTGGAGTTGGGTTGGCATTGTTCAGAAAGAAAGCACTCTTTTAGTCCAAAGTAGCTCTGCAATGAATCCAACTGAGACTGCTCTACAAGCAGAAGAAAGTGCCATGTTAACGGCAGTTCAACGACTGAAACAATTAATTATCATACAAGAATATACCGTTTATGAGTGATAATCAACAACTGGTGAGTCAAATCACTCAGCGTATGCAGTCAGCAAAAACAGAAAGATAGGAATGAAGATGACATGCCCATCAGTATCCAAGACATGCATACTCACCCTATCCAAGAAGCAGGAATATACTTTTCATCATGTTCCTAGAGTGTTTATCAGTCATGTTGATAGTTTGGCCAAAATGTTAGAGCAAACAATCAAGGATATGTAATTACTTGGCCAACTTTATGCAGTATAATCTAATCTTTGATATGAATAAATTAAAGTTGGGGAAATAATTATGTGTTTTCTTTGATCCATGTACTTGCAAGGCATTAGTTTCAGTTTACTATTAAAACAACAATGTCTGACATGCAAAACTGGAGGGTTTTGTAGTTTTCCTTTGAATTAGGAGACATGTTTAAAGTTAGATATGTTTAACTTACATGAGAATAAAGCATTTTCTTTTGAAAATTTCTCTCCTCTCCTCTTTCTCTCTTTCTCGCAAAAGTAAAGTTCTTCTCGGTGGTTTGCTCTGGCGCCGGTGGTCCATAAGGCAAGTATCAGAGGCGTTTCCTCTACCCCTTCTCTCATTTTCCTCTTGCGTCCCCTTCTCTCTTCTTCCCTTCTTTCGAGATGTTTCTTCTCAGGAGGGCTCGCTGTGGTTCAGCTCCGCTCGAGAGGTAGCAGGTCTGTCGATGTAGTTTCTTTGTAGCACCGACGAGGTTCGAAGGGAGTAGAAGTGAAAAGGCGTCGCTTTTAGGGTTTCAAGGGCTGTAATTTTTCAGATATGGCGGGTTTCACCAATCTACGGCCCTTTGAGATAGCAATGCAAGGTGGAGGAGGTTAGCTTTGTCTCATATCCGGTGAGAAGCAGTGGTTTCGGGTTCTCTCCTGTTGGAATAGGCGGAGAGGACTTGCTTGTTTCTGGTGTCGGTCAAGGTGATGTCGATTCGTTGGCAGTGTCCGTTCCAGGGAGTCTTGGTGCGGCGGCCATCGTGACCTCCATCTCAGGTTTTCTCCGGAGGGTTCCCCTACCTCGAAGGTGCATGTAGAGAGGGTTTACTAATGCGTGGTAGTTCTTTAGTTCTGATCCCGGCGCGTGAAGGCTGAGGAGCATTGAAGGCGCAGTCGTTTATGGCTGATTCGTCTTTGCGGTTCTCTCAATCTCCAAATCTCTCATTTTCTTTTAGTGGGCTCTGTTGGTCAATCCCCTTAGCAATAATGGCGTCTTGTTCTTCTCAAGGTCATGCTCTGTTTTCATTGTTCCTAGTTTATGATTGCCATTGGAGACTTGCTTAACAAATTCAAGGTGTTTCCTCAGCAGTTCTCGGTGGTGGCGAATGGTGAGGGCAGTTGGTGGGTAGGGGTGTTGTACGGCTCTTAAGTGCTCGTCGGTGGCTCCATTTGTTGATGATAACACATCCGAGTGCCAACAATGGTCTTTTGTCCTTGTTGGTACTGTTGCCTCTTGTTGATTTCGAGCTTGGTTTACCCGGTTCGACAAACAGTATATGATTTTGTGGGTAATCACAAAGACGTTTTATTTAATCGAAGTCCAAATACAAGAAGGATTCTTTTAGGAACGAAAGAGATACAAGGTGATAGAAACAAATGTGCTATTTCTAACCCTAGATCTTGTCGTCAATCGGTTGGCCTCCCTTTCTTTCCTCTTTTTCTCCTTTTTATAGAGTGATCCCCCTGGGCCTTTGAAGATCACTCGGGGTCAGTCGTCCGAGGAATGGGGATGCGTGGCATTATCCAGACCATCTGATCGGTTTGGACGCTAGCGGCCTGACCTGGAACCAAACCAACCCCAATTGGCCCAACGTAGTAATGGGCCGCATCTCTGTTATTGGATGGGCTTTGTTGGAGGTTTGCAACTCCTCTCCAACAGTAACCACCCCCCCCTTATTTCATCCAGCTGTCCTTACTCGGTTCGATGGAGTAATGAAGAATATGCCCGGACAATAACAGAATCGACCGTACCTCAGTTGGAGTGTCGTTCGTTTTCCAATTCCCCTTTTGGGCCAGCTATTTAGCTATCCATTGGGCTTTTCCGAAAGTCAATCGGTCATGTCGGTTTGGCCGGTTCAATTTGCTGAGAACCGGTCGTCAGATTCCGGTTTTGCGGGAAACGAGGCGTCTTTTAGGCTTTATAGGCCCGATAGGCCTAATCATTACGCTGCCCTCAAGGCTCGTGAATTCTTTGCTATAAATAAGGTACTCCCTTCCTTTTTTACTTCATTTTCTCTAGATTCCCGAAAGGTACTCTCTCTCTCCCCATTTTATCTCGATTTCTTTTTCTTTACAGTTGTTCTTCAATTTTCTAATCTGCCACCACCGAATTTCAACTCTTCTGATTGCCTTTCCTTTCTTTGTGGTTGCGCGTGAGATGTCTTCTGTCTGGGAAAATACTCCTCACTAGAAGGGGGAAGGGCATTCGGATCTCCCCGAGTCCTTCTAGGGAATCTTTGGTCGGCCCGAAATTGTTAGACTCCGCAATCAGGGCTTACCGCAATGTTTCTAGCGATGCACCCCTCTCGAACTTGGGTCGCGCTTGTGATACCAAAGACCTTCTTTGGAAAGTTGGTGACGGGCGATGTTCCGAGGATGCCGAATCGGAGACTGATTGTTCCAAAACGGGTTCCTCTTCTATTAGCAATATCAGTCGTCATTCGGCTAAAACATAACTCACTATGACTAAGAAGGGCAAGCAAAATTTGAGTATCGTCGTGGCCGAGCGACGCGCTGAGATGCCTAAGGCTAGCGGGCGATTTATTCCATTCAACTATTATCGCGGCGGAACGATCGAGCAACTCCCATATCTTTCATCGGAGCTTTCCCGTCTATCTAAAATAGAAGGTCAAAACTGGGATGATGTGCTCCCGATGTGGTCTACCCTCAAGGGTGTTTCCGCATTAATGAAGGAATGCAACTCATACGGGGTCACTTTCATGATTCCAAGATCCGATCAACGCCCGTTGACTCCTCCGCTCGGTTATCAGTGTGTTTACGAGTCTTCCTTCGGAAAAGACTCCAGACTTTGGTTTCTGATCCCGCGCCTCATCACCTCCTACTGCCCTCATCAGGGCGTTTGATATGACTCAGCTGATGAACGGGGCTATTTGGATTGTTGTCGCCCTGATGGTGATGGCAGCAGAGATAGACGTATTGATGACCGTTTGCGTTTTCGAGGAGATAACGCAAACTCAACCGAGACCGAATGGTTTTTTCGCAGTTCAAATGCGATCGGGGATCCAAATCCTCATGGGACACCCTTTGAAGACCAAACAATGGAAACGCCGTTATTTCTACAAAAGTATGGAGCTGATTACATTGAAGTGTTTGCTCCAGTAGCAAGATGGGGCACAATTAGAGCAATCGTTGCTCTATCTGCGCAACAAGGATTAACAGTCTATCAGCTTGATGTTAAGAGTGCATTCCTCCATGGAGAGCTCTCTGAAACTGTATATGTTGACTAGCCGCAAGGATATGAGAAGAAGGGTCAAGAATCCAAAGTGTACAAGCTCAAGAAGGCATTATTTGGAGTCAAGCAAGCTCCAAGGGCTTGGTACAGCAGAATAGAAGCATACTTCACTGTGAATGGCTTTGATAAATGTCCTCATGAACATACATTGTTTTTGAATTCAGAAAAATAAGGTAACTTGATCATTATATCTCTATACGTTGATGATATGATTGTCACATGAACTAAAGGAAGTATGGTTGAGGAGTTCAAAGCTTCCATGAAAAGAGAATTCGACATGTCTGACCTAGGAGAAATGCGACACTTTCTTGGAGTGGAGATAACTCAAGATGAAACTATGATACACATGTGCCAAAATAAGTATGCTCGAGAGATCTTAGAAAGGTTCAAGATGGAAGAGTGCAATCCTGCTAGAAACCTTATTGTTCGTGGAACCAAGTTAGTGAAAGAAGATGGATCTGGGAAAGATAATTTGAGTCTGTACAAACAAAAGGTGGGATGTTTGATGTACCTAGAAGTGACTAGATCAGACCGCATGTATGTTCTTGGTCTAATCAACAGATTTATGGAGAGTCCTACTCAAATACACATGTGTACTATGAAGAGAGTACTTAGATACATGAAGGGCACGATGAGTTTAGGAGTTCATTACAAGAGGACTGGGAGCAGAGTTCTTGAAGCATACTCAGACTGTGATTATGCTAGAGATTTGGACAGTATAAGAAGTACATCAGGTTATGCTTTGTTCCTAAGTAATGCAGTGATTGCTTGGTCTTCCAAAGCAATCAGTGGTTACACTATCTACGACATAAGCTGAGTTCGTCGCTGCCGCAGGCTGTGCGTGTCAAGTGATCTGGATGAGAAGAATTCTAGAAGAAATTGGACTGGTTCAGAGAGAAAGAACAACTATCTTCTGCGACAACATGTGAACTATCAAGCTATCAAAGAATCTAGTTATGCACAAGAGGAGCAAGCACATAGATGTGAGGTTTCACTTCCTAAGGGATTTTACAAATGATGGTGCAGTGGAGTTGGTTCATTGTAGGACTGGGGTACAAATTGCTGACATCATGATAAAGCCATTAAAGTTGGAGACTTATGAAAAGCTACGTGATATGCTTGGAATATGCAGTATAAACTGAAACAGAGAGTGTTCAGTTTAGGAGAGGATTTATTAGGAATAAATTAGTTTGCTTAGTCAAAATAAGGTTCCTATAGTTCAAGGATTATTGTTTTGTTTTCTGTTTTTGAACTAGTATTTCTCTTGATCTTATTCATTAGGAAGTAGTTTGTTAGTTCTGTTCTTAGTGCTTTGTAATAGGTTATATATCAAGTCTTGCTTTCATTTGATATTGAATAAGAGAACAAGTTTCCTTTCATTGTTCTTCTATGATATTTAACATTGATCATAGACTTAGACATTGTTCAATCTCACGTAAAAAAGAGAAGAGAACCGGAATAATTTGAAGAGAGATCTTGATACGCCCTAAGATAGGATCACTCTACCGGATTGGATTGATATGAACTCCGGAAGGAGAACTGATGGATTGAAGGGTCGCACGAAGGTTGCGGAAGGCCTCCGATATTCCCGACTTCAGCTGGTGCTTGATATGACTCACAAGTCCACCAAAGGAAGATGCTCTAACCGTTGCTTGATATGACTCACAAGACCAACGATTCGAGTTTTGTTTATCTCGGATATGACTCACCAAGAAAACAAGAAGAGTTCTTCAAAGAACAAAGAGTTTTACTCAAAACTAAAGTGATAATCGAATGGTTTATTGCTGAAATGAGATTACATATTTATAGTAGTGAAAAGGCATATGAAAGGACTAAAAAGTTGTGGAAAAACATGTAAAAATAGTCAAATGACTCCTTGGTTCTTAATCTGGTCGAAATGACTCTTGGTGTACTGTCCAGGTTCATCTGAATCTACTCTGGTCAACAAATGTCCCTTCGGCTACTGTCCAGGTTCGTCCGTACCCAACGGGTGTACTGCGGTAAGGAGCAGGACGTACTGTGGTGTGTCCGTGTGGGTGTTGGATGAACTTTCGTGAACGGATGAACAATTTAGATGAACCAAATCTTCAGAGAGCTTAAGTATCCTTTCTTTTGAGAGATTAGAAGGATCGATCATCATGAAATCTTCAATCTGGTCGGAAAAGTCATGATCATGTCCTTCGGGCCATGCGGTACGTACCAAACGGGTCAGAAGTGATGTGTTGCGTCCTAACTCTGGTTCCACTCGTTGATCTTGAGTTCTGGCTTGACTATTGGTCTTAGAATGTCGAATGCGTCGGGAAAGACTTTCTGTGGGACAGTCGATTCGTTCATTAGGTCGTGGTTCCAGCCTTAGGTCAGTTCCGGATGTCCGCGGGTTGATTCTGTAAACGACACTGTCCGTTGATCTGGTACGGTTGGACGGGTGAACCTCGGTTGGACTGTTCTGAACGTCCTGATCATCCTGCTGGGCTGGTTCCATGTCCTGGGGCGCATCATTCCCTTCCTCTTCAAAAGGATTTGTCCACAAATCTGAATCATCTGCACAAAAAGGAGATAAATCAGAAACATTGAAACTTGAAGAAATGTCATACTTACCTTGCAAGTCCAGCTGATAGGCATTGTCATGGATCTTTTTAAGGATCTGAAAAGGACCATCGACTCTAGGCATGAGTTTTGACTTTCTTTCTTCAGGAAAACGTTCCTTCCTTAGATGAACCCAAACAAGGTCACCTTCTTCAAAGACAACTTTCTTTTTCTTTTTATTCGCCTTTCTTGTATAGATCTCAGTTTTTGCCTTGATGTTGTCACGAACTTTCTCATGCAGCTTCTGAATCGTGTCCGCTTTCTTCTTGCCATCTGTACTAACTCTTTCACTCAAAGGCAAAGGCAAAAGATCAAGTGGAGATAAGGGATTGAAACCATACACAACCTCAAAAGGAGAATACTTGGTAGAAGAATGCATAGAATGGTTATAAGCAAATTCAACATGAGGCAAACATTCTTCCCAAAGTCTAAGGTTCTTTTTAACCAATGATCTAAGTAATGCTGACAATGTCCGGTTGACAACCTCAGTTTGTCCATCAGTTTGAGGGTGACAAGTGGTGGAAAACATCAAACGAGTACCTAACTTAGACCACAAAGTTCTCCAAAAATGACTAAGAAACTTAGCATCTCGATCTGAAACAATTGTCCTAGGCATTCCGTGCAACCTAACAATGTCTCTAAAGAACAAATCAGCAACGTGCACAGCATCATCAGTCTTATGACATGGTATGAAATGAGCCATCTTAGAAAATCTATCGACCACCACAAAGATAGAATCTCTACCAAATTTTGATTTAGGCAAACCAAGCACAAAGTCCATAGATATATCTACCCACGGATGAGAAGGAATAGGAAGGGCAGAATACAAACCTTGGTTCTTGGCTTTAGACTTGGCTTTCTTGCAAACCACACATCGGCTACAAATTCGTTCCACATCCTTCATCAAGCTCGGCCAAAAGAAGTGTTCATACACAACCTTGTGTGTTTTCTTGATTCCAAAGTGTCCCATAAGACCTCCTCCATGTGCTTCCCTGAGAAACAACTCCCTCAAAGAACATTGGGGCACACACAAGCGGTTATCAAAGAACAAAAATCCAGAGATTTGATAGTACTTGCCATAAGCCGTTTTTGAACACTTTCTGAAAATCTCTTTGAAATCTGAATCAGTTGCATATAAATCTTTGATAAATTCAAAACCAAGCAACTTTGTTTCAAGAGCTGAAAGAAGTACATACCTTCTAGACAAGGCATCAGCCACTACATTGTCCTTACCTTGTTTGTACTTAATGACATAAGGAAATGTCTCAATGAACTCCACCCAACGTGCATGCCTCTTGTTCAGCTTTTGTTGACCCTTAAGATGTTTTAAGGACTGATGGTCGGTGTGGATCACGAACTCCTTAGGCCAAAGGTAGTGCTGCCATGTTTGTAGGGCTCTTACCAAAGCATATAGCTCCTGGTCGTAAGTAGGGTAGTTGAGTGTGGCACCTCCAAGTTTTTCACTGAAGTAGGCGATGGGTTTCCTATCCTGCATCAAAACAACACCAATACCAACTCCTGAAGCATCACATTCAATCTCAAAGGTTTTAGAAAAATCAGGAAGTACAAGTAAAGGAGCTTGAGTCAACTTCCTTTTTAGAATCTGAAATGCCTCTTCTTGAGCTTGTTCCCACTTGAACCCAACATTCTTCTTGATTACTTCAGTCAATGGGGCTGCAATGGTACTGAAGTTCGGAACAAACCGCCTATAGAAGCCGGCAAGGCCATGGAAGCTTCTCACTTCGCCTACGGTCGATGGACTAGGCCAGTCTCGGATAGCTTTGATCTTTTCCTCGTCTACTCTTAGTCCATCTGCACCTACAACAAAGCCTAAGAACACCACGTTATCTGTTCCAAAAGAGCATTTACCAAGATTTGCAAAGAGCCTCTCTTTCCTAAGAATTTCAAGAACAGATTTCAAGTGCATCCTATGATCTTCAAGGTTCTTGCTGTAGATAAGAATGTCATCAAAGTAAACTACCACAAAATGACCAATGAAGGATCTCAAGACGTGATTCATCAAACGCATGAAAGTACTAGGTGCATTAGTAAGCCCAATTGGCATCACAAGCCATTCATACAACCCTAGTTTGGTCTTAAATGCAGTTTTCCATTCATCACCTTCCTTCATCCTAATCTGATGGTATCCACTTTTCAAATCAATCTTAGAGAAGACACATGAACCATGCAACTCATCAAGCATGTCATCAAGCCTAGGAATGGGATGCCTATACTTTACCGTAATGTTGTTGATGGCACGGCAGTCCACACACATACGCCATGAACCATCCTTTTTGGGTACCAACAGAACTGGTACGGCACAAGGACTAAGGCTCTCCCGGATGTAACCTTTGTCGAGAAGGTCACCAATCTGCTTCTGAAGTTCTTTGGTTTCCACCGGGTTGGTGCGGTATGCTGGTCGGTTCGGTAGAGATGCGCCCGGGACGAAGTCAATCTGGTGTTCAATGCCTCGAACCGGTGGCAGTCCCTTTGGATTCTCATCTGGAAAAACATCAGAAAACTCCTGAAAAAGATCTAGAAGTTCACTCGGAATCTCCGGTGGAAGGTCAGAAGAAGGGGCAGCCATAAGAGATTCTTTGTACACAAGTAAAAGAAATGGCTTTTGAGAGTAAAGAGATTTCTTGACCTGACTTTCTTTAATAAAAAAGTTGGAGTTTCGAGTGGATGTTTCCGGTTCGTCCTTCTTAGGTTCCTTGTCTCGACTCCTCTTGAGCTGGATCTGATCTTGGTGAACTTCCGAAGGAGTCAATGGGACCAACGTGATCTTTTTGCCCTTATGATCAAATGAGTGTCGGTTTGTGTAGCCATCATGTACGGCCTTCTTATCAAACTGCCATGGCCGGCCCAAAAGAATATGGCATACGTCCATGGGAAGGACGTTACACACAACCTCGTCCTCGTATCGTCCAATGGTAAGAGGGACGGTGACTTGTTCTTTCACCATTTGCTCGCCTGCTTCATTTAGCCACTCGAGCCGGAACGGTCGAGAGAGAGGCTTAGTCACAAGTCCAAGTTTCCTGACAAGAGTGTCACTAGCAACATTAGTACAACTTCCACCATCAATGATCAAAGAACAAACTTTTTCAGAGACAAGACAACGAGAATGAAAGAGATTCTCCCTTTGTTCCTTTTCATTGGTTTTGGGTTGAACACTCAAGGATCGCCTTGTAACAAGTAGTGGACCGTGAGCTGGATGGTCGAAGCCATCTTCCTCATCATAAATCGGATCAGACTCAGCGTCAAAGGTCGGGTCGAAAACATCGACCAGCCGGTCGTTCTCCTTATCGAAGATGGGTTCGTCCATGACCCTTCTAGTAACAAGCAAAGGTCCGTGATGTGGGTAGTCAAAGTCTTCCTCTTCTTCATCAAAGATAGGACCTAAATCCTCCTTGTCCTTCTCTTCATCCTCGGACTCAACCTCACCATTCTCCAAGAGAATCATCACTCGTTGGTTGGGGCAGTTTTTGGCATAGTGTCCTAGACCTTGACACTTGAAGCACCGAATGTCTCTTGCTCGACCAGAAGTCTCAACTTCATTTCCTTTGTCCACACGAGCAGGAACATTAGTCTTAAAAGCATTATGTGTTGTGGGAGGAGACTTACCTTTGTCTGGATAGCTTGGTTTTGGAGCGTATGCCGGTTTGGGAGCAAGAGCCGGTCTTGAGTAGTTCTTTCTTTTGACTTGCTGTTCAATTAAAATGGCCTTGTGTAACATTTGCTCCACACTACCATACTCTTGAAGCTCCATTCGATCTTGGATGTCGCGGTTGAGACCTGAAAGAAATCGTGCCATTGTGGCATCCACGGGCTCGTCCACATCAGCCTTGATCATCAAGATCTCCATCTCTTGGTAGTAGTCTTCCACAGACTTGGTACCCTGAAGTAGACATCTCAACCTTTGGTGGAGGTCTCGGTGGTAGTGAGCAGGAACAAATCGTCTCCTCATTAGCATGGTAAGTTCATCCCATGTTTCAATTGGCCTTTCACCTGTTCTCCTCCTATGAGTCACAACTTGGTCATACCAGTTAATAGCATAGCCAGAGAATTCAGTAGCAGCCAATCTAACTTTCTTAAGATCAGAAAAGTTTTGACAATCAAAGACAAGTTCAATCTTTCTTTCCCATTCAAGGAAAGCATCAGGATCGTTTTTACCGTCAAAAGTTGGGATTTTCAATTTCAATCCGCCTAAACTATCATCAACACGATCATTTCTAGCAAATGGATTGAAATCACCTTGCTCTCGGTTCCTATGACCTCTCCTGGGTCGGTTAATTGACCTGACTTCATCCTCTCGAAGATCTTCCCCTAGGGTCTCATCATCAGACCGGTTTGTCCTCCTTGGGCGATCTCTTCTTGCTCCGGTTCTAGGATGAGTTTGTTGACTGGCCTGAAGCTCATCAAGCCTTTGATGGATCTGGTCTAAACCTGCATTCATCAAGTTAGTCATAGAATCATTCAAAGCACGCATTTGAAGGTTAGACAATCCGGCAAATGAGTTTCCGGGTTGGTTTCTTTCTCCTTCACTACTCATGGTTCCTGAAATTTTCTTAAACACAAAACGTTAGATAAAAACCTCACACTCTCAAGTGTTTGATCCTCACCCACACACGTGTTTCTCTCAGATTTTTGGTGATCACACACGAGTTTCCACTCTAGGTTCTAAGAGAACTGATCAAGAATTCCCAATGGACAATTCCAAGTAAACAAGAGGGAATTTCTCAAGATAGACAGATAAGAGATTTTGGGGTTTTGAAATCCGCTTTAACCTCCTCAAAGGCTGGATTTCTCCTCAGCCAGCAGGTTTTCTCTTCCACCACCAATCCACAAATCAAACTCTTGAATCTTTTTTTTTTTTTTGATCGATATTTTTCTTTTCTTTTCTTTTCCTTTTTTTTGTTTTTTTTATATTAGTGGATGGTAATGAGGGGCCCGGATTTAAGATAGATAGAAGAAGAAGTGTTTGAAGAAAATGGAAGATGAGAGAGATGGATGAATAGACAATACCGGAAGAGTGGCTCTGATACCACTTGATACGCCCTAAGATAGGATCACTCTACCAGATTGGATTGATATGAACTCCGGAAGGAGAACTGATGGATTGAAGGGTCGCACGAAGGTTGCGGAAGGCCTCCGATATTCCCGACTTCAGTTGGTGCTTGATATGACTCACAAGTCCACCAAAGGAAGATGCTCTAACCGTTGCTTGATATGACTCACAAGACCAACGATTCGAGTTTTGTTTATCTCGGATATGACTCACCAAGAAAACAAGAAGAGTTCTTCAAAGAACAAAGAGTTTAACTCAAAACTAAAGTGATAATCGAATGGTTTATTGCTGAAATGAGATTACATATTTATAGTAGTGAAAAGGCATATGAAAGGACTAAAAAGTTGTGGAAAAACATGTAAAAATAGTCAAATGACTCCTTGGTTCTTGATCTGGTCGAAATGACTCTTGGTGTACTGTCCAGGTTCATCTGAATCTACTCTGGTCAACAAATGTCCCTTCGGCTACTGTCCAGGTTCGTCCGTACCCAACGGGTGTACTGCGGTAAGGAGCAGGACGTACTGTGGTGTGTCCGTGTGGGTGTTGGATGAACTTTCGTGAACGGATGAACAATTTAGATGAACCAAATCTTCAGAAAGCTTAAGTATCCTTGCTTTAGAGAGATTAGAAGGATCGATCATCATGAAATCTTCAATCTGGTCGGAAAAGTCATGATCATGTCCTTCGGGCCATGCGGTACGTACCAAACGGGTCAGAAGTGATGTGTTGCGTCCTAACTCTGGTTCCACTCGTTGATCTTGAGTTCTGGCTTGACTATTGGTCTTAGAATGTCGAATGGGTCGGGAAAGACTTGCTGTGGGACAGTCGATTCGTTCATTAGGTCGTGGTTCCAGCCTTAGGTCAGTTCCGGATGTCCGCGGGTTGATTCTGTAAACGACACTGTCCGTTGATCTGGTACGGTTGGACGGGTGAACCTCGGTTGGACTGTTCTGAACGTCCCGATCATCCTGCTGGGCTGGTTCCATGTCCTCGGGCGCATCAGATCTCTACACGGATTCGAAAGGCGTCTTGTCTAAGATAATGATATGTATTAGGATATATTAATTTACAAACAAGATGAGAGTACAGACACCCGGACGAGTTAGCTCAACTGGTTACACCTCAAGCTTTGGTTTGGGAGGTCACGAGTTCGAGTATCGGGGGAGAGGAGTGTCTATGGCCCTTAATAAGATACAGACAAAGGCTGACTTCGGGCCTAGGGGGGATTAAGACCGAAGCCCCGAACCCATCCTGGTTAATCAAAAACAACAAAAAAAATAGAAGGGTACAAACTGTGTCAGAGTCGGCATCGTTTAGAGGAAAATCAAATGAGAAAAAGTTAGTGAGTTTGAGAGAACGGTTTATAACTGAATAAACTTTGGAAAAAATGAAATTTAATAACACGAAAATAATTTATAAATGTTACCATGTCTAGTTTGTACTAATATTGCAATCGTGTCATAATCCACATTTACATTTGGAAAATGCATAAGAACACCAGAAAAATGATCAAATAAAACAGTAGAACAATGATCAAATAGAAAAAGAGTTATGTCCATAAACCCACGTGTATATATATGTATCACACTCATCTCAACCTTTTCCTCTCCTTCCCAAGTCTAAGCGCTCTCCCTCTCTTTTGATTTCTCTCTCTTAACGGCGAAGCCATGGGGTTCCCGCTGGGCTACACCGAGCTTCTCCGTCCAAGCATCTTCCTATGCTTACTTTCCCTCTTAGGCTTACTCCGTAAACTCAGTTACAGCGTTTTTTGGTTGATGGGTCTACCCGACTTCCTCGAATCCGACCCGACTTCATCTTCCTCATGGCCAGAAGTACATCACCAAGAGAGCTCCTTCTTTTACCCTGAGGCGGCGAGGCTAGCCGGAGAAATCCTACCGGTAGTCAGATTCTCAGAACTGAACCGACCCGTAGGATCCGATAATTGCGTCGTGTGCCTTCACGAGTTCGAGAACGAAGACGAGATCCGACGGCTGACGAGTTGCCAACATATTTTCCACCGGAGCTGTTTGGACCGTTGGATGATGGGTTACAATCAGATGACTTGTCCACTTTGTAGAACGATGTTTATTCCTAGTGGTGTTTGGTCTGCAGAATCTGATGGTGTTTCTGAACTTATGGGAGAATCAACTTAGAATCCTTTTTTTTTGTGGAATAACTTTCTGCAATTTCGATCCACTGGCCGGGTATCTAATTCCCCATAGTACCAAATGGGTTGCCTCGCGCCGAGGGGTTAGTCCTCTGGAGGTTTAAATCCCTCCAGGTTAAAAAAAAAAAAAAAAAAAAAAAAAAAACTTTCTGCAATTGGAAAAATAATTTTTTGTTATTTGTTTAATTTTTGTTGGTATGATATATGTAAATATAAAAATATAGGTGATGCTGTAAATTAGAAGAAGGAAATTTTGTATTATCCATTGACGAAAAAGGAAAGAAATGAAAATTCTGTTTCAAGAGAAGTTTGTTTGAGAGTGTTGATTAGAAAGTTGCCTTTTCTACTAAAAAATATGTCATTCTTTATCTTTCAAATATACCAAATGATCATAAAAAAGTGTTGAATTGTGGTTTTAATAGAACCACTTCTTTTCTCCACCAAAAAGGAAAATTCATATTTTGACATATAAATATAATTAGGAAATAAAATGGAAAATACGAATAGTTCATTAAACCCAAACATGTAAAGTTGAGAGACGTTCAAAAAGTAGAACGTTCTAAATTATTGTTTCTCTTGAAAACAAAACTTTTATTTCTCATAATTTTTTATACTAAATTCTTGTTTGTAATAAATGTCTTTTTCTTAAGAAATTCTTGTTCCCGAATTTTTTTTTTTTTTTTTGTTGTTCCCGAATATGTTGTAAGAACTCCCAAATAACTAAGCTGAAATTAAGAATTACTAATTTAAACTTTAAAATGTTTTACTTTTTAAAATGGTCATTTTAAAACGAGTGATAACTATGTTAATAGGACTGTACATAATTACTTGATATTAATTTATATTTGTTATTGCCTCAAATTCGCTTTAATAAATCAAGTACTTGACATTGTCAAATAACACGTCAAAAAGATTGTTACTTGCCAGTTTGGGTAGAGTATCAAGCATCGTTATTTTTTTCGGACTTGCCGTGCTACTTGTCATGTTACTTGTAACTTACTACTTGTTCTTAAAATATTTGTTACTTGCTAGAAACTATTTATTATTCATTAAAATACATTAAAATTACTTATTACCCGCTAGAAACTATTTATTATTCATTAAAATACATTAAAATTACTTATTACCCGCTAGAAACTAGTTATTGCTCGTTAAAAATAATTGTTACTCATTAAAACGTATTTGTTTCATGTATTTTTAATTCAATTACTTGCAAAAAATAATCAAATATTTTATAGATAATTATTTGATTTTGGCAAGTAACAAATCAAATCAATTAAGTTGCAAGTACCAGTCTTTTTGAATACTTGACAGAGGAAATATTTGATTCGAACAAGCCAAATACAAGTACTAAATCAAACTAACGAATCAAGCCAAATAGCAACTACCTAAGAACTAGCAAGTATTTCCTTGTGCCCAACCCTAAACTCGAGACTTGAAACTTCTACAAATTTCATATATTTTCAAAATCAAATGTGGTGAAATCTTCTCAACAGTTATCGTATATGGTGTTTTTCACATAATACCTAAAACACATAATGAGTGCCTACTCCGATTTAGAACACGGGTTGTATAATATAAGGAACAATAAATTAGAATAGGAAAGTCCACAAAGAGAGGTCATGAAGTTAGTATGCTCAGCTGTTGCCACGTGGAGTTCATAGGATTTATCTGCCCTTCTGCTTATTTTTCAAACCATTAAGAAAAGCCCCACACGCTTCTAATCATTTTTTAGCTTTCGGTTACTATTACACCATCAAAGCTAAGGAAAATCTTTCTGGAAAATCTTTTGGAAAATGATAATTATTGGTCTTATTCTCAAATGATTTTGGAAAATCTTTCTTAGTTTTTTTTTTTTTTTTTTTAAAGTTAACCAATCGCGAGTTGACACGTGTCAGTGGGGCCCGTGAACAGTGTAACAAACTCTTAAAAACCGGTTCTTAACTTATAGTTTTTATAACCGATCCTTACACTGTTCATGGGTCCCACGCCTTAAAAAACCCCCTTAAGAACCCCGGATAATGATGCTCTACTAGGTGTACTTCGAGTACTACAAGTCTAGAATATTATTTACAAAACTATGTAATGACTGCTTACTTTTCTTCGTATAAAGTAAGAAACTTAAACTAGAATTCATACTAATTTGGAAACTGTTAGGAAGTCTTCTGTCATATAACAAAACATGAATTGATTGCAAATCTCTCAAATAACACCTTTTGAAGTTTTTGTCACAAAAATAAACTTCAAAAACAAAAATGATCAAACTAGACCTTTTTATTTTTTAAAAATTAATATTTTTTATTTAATTTTTCAATTTTAAACCTCACCCCCAAAACCCCACCCCATAACTCTAAACCCTAAGTCTAGATTAGTTAACCCAAAGGGTATAAACGTATATTTACCCCCAAAATCTCACCCTAAAAATATTATTTTTGTCATTTTTTCTCTTAAAGTTTATTTTTGTGACAAAAACTTTTTTAGGTCTATCTTAGGGTATTTCTCTTGACTCTATACCCAAAGAAAACATAAAATTATGTTTGTGCTACATACATATTTTTCTTATATACTCAAAGAAAACTTAAAATTAAGTTTGTGTTAACTTCGTTGATCATTCAGTCAAAAAAGTTGTTGATAACCGTGAGTAGTGTTTTGTAATTAAAAAAGGAAATGGTGGTGGGTTTGACCCTTTTCGACTAGAAAGGCTAAAGGTAAGAAAATAAAAATCAAAGCTCGAATAATTAGCATTAACTATAATTTTAGTGTCACGAAATGACATTATATAATTATTTGCTTAATCCTCACAGTGGGACTACCGTCCGTCTTTGGCACTAGTTGATTAAAAGTAAAAAATTCCGGATGAAAATAAAATTTTTGTTCTTTTTTTCTACATAAGAACTAAAGTAGATGTAAAATCCATGAGACAAATCAATAAAGATCAAACCAACAAATCTTTGAAAAGAGATAACAGAGTCTGAAGAATAGAAAAACAGTTCTCATTGAGATCAGATCCAAACTAGTGGAATGTGTCGGGTGATGAACTGAACGAAAAGAAACGATTAATTTGGATTATTTTATACGAGTTGGTTTGTAATGAATCTAAATTCTCGATTTACGGTTTAATTTATTTAATACATATATATTTACTATAAAAAGAGTATGACGAATAAATTAGTTGGCTAAATTTTGTTAACCAACGGATTATTACTTCTGATTTATTCTAACAGAAACCATCTCACTATAAAAGAGTGGTTGTTGGTTAACCAATTTTGACCAACTAATCTATTTTTCGTACTTTGTTAACAGAGAATGATTACTGGTCGTATAAATTTAAACATGGATACACCAAAAGTGAACGAAGTAAATAACTATGTAAATTGTTTTCTAGCGTTAATGGTTCACTTGATAAGACGAGAACCAAAAACCGATGAGACAAGAAACCGGACGGTATATAGAGGCTTTCTGGGCCTAAACCAAACAGCACAAATATTTCAAAATAATCACAACATACAACGAGACAATATCTCAGCAATATAAAAGTTCTGCAGACCGGCTTGAGATGATGTTACAACTTAAATTTGAATATTTAGATTTCGATTTCGGTTAAGGTTCTCACTTTGAGGGATAGTCCGGTGCAGGAGGGTAACCATGACCGGGAGGTGGATAGCCTGGAGCAGGAGGGTAACCATGACCTGGAGGTGGATAGCCTGAAGCAGGAGGGTAACCATGTCCGGGAGGTGGATAGCCTGGAGTGGGAGGGTAACCATGGCCAGGCTGTGGATAGTAAGGCTGGGGATAGCCAGAGGCTGGAGGGTAACCGGCATAGGGAGGGATCGATTGATCAATGCGAGACATTTGTTGAGCCGGTGGCACTGACATTGGTTGAGAACCAAAGACACCGTCTCTTTTGTCCATCTCGATCTTGTGTTGTGTCTGCAAGCAAAGAGAAGAGATCGGTTATGGTCATATATACTGTAAAAGTATGTGAAATTAAATTGATTCTACCTGCATACACGCGCATACCCTGCAAGGATAAGAATGTATTAGGTAAATATACAATATGCCTACATTAATAATGAGTCATTGGGCTAATTTTGAAGTAGCCAAAGCGAGCAAGGGACATGGAAGATTAATGAGATTATACATACGTGCAATAAACCATATCAGCCAAACAAGAAAGAAGCTGGGAAGCTTCAGAGAGTTCATCACTTCCAACAATGCAAGCCACAAGAGAGAAAATGCAAGCGATTTGGTTGAGGCAGAACATAAATCCCTGCAAAAACAGCGAAGAAGATGTTACAATGTGTGCACTCAAGGAAATAAAGAGAAAGAGAGAGAGAGAGAGAGAGGTGACGATTACAATAATGCAATTGTCGCATTGTGTTGTGTGGATGTTGAATTCATCTTGCAGCATAAAGCGTGTAGATGCTACAGAGTTTCCAAAACACAAGAAAACCTGAAAACATTCCTCAACAGTGTCAAGATCACTAAAAACTCAGTGTTCAAGTACCCATAAACAGTAAAATGTTAAGAGTATCTCCATTGCTGAATCTTTCCAAAAGTTCTTATTTTTTTTTTTCAATTTTTTTTTTAAAACTAAAAAAAAAAAAAATCACCCGCGGGTCAACACTTGGCAGTCGGGCCCGCGAACAGTGTAAGAATTGGTTCTTAAATATGGAGTTTAAAAACCAACTCTTACACTGTTCATCGATGTGACATCATTGTTTAATAATTTTTTTTTTTTAAAACTTAAGCACTCCCCAACGGAGGTGCTCTGACAACTCAATCAAAGTCACACGGCATTAGAACAGCAAGCAACAAAACTATAGAATATCAGAAACCAAAATAAATTGCTTCGTCAGGTTCATTTTTTTTAATTAATTTCACAATAAGCTATAATTGTAAATCATTTTTGTTATCAAAACCAACAAAAAATGGGGGAAAGATCATCAAAATATCAAAGTAATAGCAGATTGCAAATTCCACAAGTCATCTTTCACCAACATGAAACTCAAAAAATAGCATATTAAAGGCTAACCTCAGTGGCAAGACAAAGTTGAGGGCATTTGCTTTCTCCACACCTACCACTACAAGGCATGTATCCACCACAACAAGTGTACCTTCACAGAACAGAACAAGACAGTAGAATTTAAGAGAAAACAAATCATTTCACAAACTGGTCATCTTTGTACAGAAAGTAGAATTCAATACCTTGACATGTCATTGTAAAGTGCTCTCTTTCGAAGTAAGTATGAAACACAAGGTCCACTACAATCAGAATAAACGACAGATTTACGTGTGAACCAAAAACATATATACAATCATTCCATGACAAAAACACTTGTATATTCACCTACTACAAGGAGTAACAACTGTATCATTTAATTACAAAAAAAAAAAAACAGTTCAACATTTGAATGACAACAACAAGAAGCTAATCAAATATATCACCTAAGAGATGAACAAGGACCACTTACCACAGACACGAGAAGCAACAATCTGCAGAGACCAAATCAAGAAATAGAAACGAAAAAAAAAACTGTTCAAAAACATAAACGTTTTGGAAAAATAAATGATATATAGAGAGAGATAATCACATGGAGTATCGGCCGTGACGGTGCTCATGAGATCGGACTGCCATAAGTTCCGGTAACTCTGCCGGAGCTGCATCTTTTCAAGCTTATCTTGAGACCTTCCCATGATTTTTCAAATAACCACCAACCACAAAAATAAAACACGAATCTCTTCAATAGAAAACCTGCTTTTTGGACACTCGGATTCAAGATTACCACCGAAAACAAAATATAAAATTTTACAAAAAAATGCAAATTAGAAAATGGTACAAAATCAAGTTAGCATTTCACGCGCTAGATTACAACACATCCAGATTTTGGAAACAAACGTCGAAAATTGAACAAACTTCTTCTCTTTTCCTTTTCTTTTCCTGTTTGAAAATTTTCAAAACGACAGTTATTAAGACTTATTGTTTAAACTTAAATTTCGCTCCGCTTGAGATTTTATTGGTTGAATTAAAACTCTTTGACCCATTGGATAAGCCGAAATTTCAGAAAGGTAAATATTCATGTGACACCCTTTTTTTACATGTGCATGGGTACGTATGCTGTCAAAAAATGTGAACGAGTAGACTTAAACCGGAGTTTCTTCGGGTAAACAAAATTATCAAACAAGAGGAACTTTGTTTTACTCAAAAAAAGATGAAGTAAAAAGTTTTTTTTTTACCAACTATACCAAATTATTAACAAGACAATATATGAAGAATTATTAAACACATTATTTTCTTGCCAAACACATACTACTTATTATGTTTTGTAAGAGGTAGAAATACGTAGCACAAATCATATTAACGTTCTTAAAATTATACGATCTATGCACACAATTAACAATCATGTTCAAAAGTACTGATTCAGAAATGAGCTTGTAATCAAACGCGTTATTATGCAACACGGTTTTAAAATTTTAGATATTGAAAAAGGAACACTATTAAAACTAATCTATATTATAATGGGAGAGTTTACTCTCTCCCCTTCTGCCACGTGTCCATTTCGTAATGGGCTTTTAAAGCAAAAAAATTGGATGTTGACTATGAGATTCGAACCCTTCACCTCAATGTTTATTTGATTGACATAACCAACTGAGCTAAATGAGATTTTGTAAACTAGAAACTAAATTATATTATAATGGGAGAGTTTACTCTCTCCCCTTCTGCCACGTGTCCATTTCATAATGGGCTTTTAAAGCAAAAAAATTGGATGTTGACTATGAGATTCGAACCCTTCACCTCAATGTTTATTTGATTGACATAACCAACTGAGCTAAATGAGATTTTGTAAACTAGAAACTAGGAGAGTTTAGTCTCTCCCCTTCTGCCACGTGTCCATTTCGTAATGGGCTTTTAAAGCAAAAAAATTGGATGTTGACTATGAGGAATTATCAAACAAGAGGAACTTTGTTTTACTCAAAAAAAGATGAAGTAAAAAGTTTTTTTTTTACCAACTATACCAAATTATTAACAAGACAATATATGAAGAATTATTAAACACATTATTTTCTTGCCAAACACATACTACTTATTATGTTTTGTAAGAGGTAGAAATACGTAGCACAAATCATATTAACGTTCTTAAAATTATACGATCTATGCACACAATTAACAATCATGTTCAAAAGTACTGATTCAGAAATGAGCTTGTAATCAAACGCGTTATTATGCAACACGGTTTTAAAATTTTAGATATTGAAAAAGGAACACTATTAAAACTAATCTATATTATAATGGGAGAGTTTACTCTCTCCCCTTCTGCCACGTGTCCATTTCGTAATGGGCTTTTAAAGCAAAAAAATTGGATGTTGACTATGAGATTCGAACCCTTCACCTCAATGTTTATTTGATTGACATAACCAACTGAGCTAAATGAGATTTTGTAAACTAGAAACTAAATTATATTATAATGGGAGAGTTTACTCTCTCCCCTTCTGCCACGTGTCCATTTCATAATGGGCTTTTAAAGCAAAAAAATTGGATGTTGACTATGAGATTCGAACCCTTCACCTCAATGTTTATTTGATTGACATAACCAACTGAGCTAAATGAGATTTTGTAAACTAGAAACTAGGAGAGTTTATCTCTCCCCTTCTGCCACGTGTCCATTTCGTAATGGGCTTTTAAAGCAAAAAAATTGTAGTTGACTATGAGATTCGAACCCTTCACCTCAATGTTTATTTGATTGACATAACCAACTGAGCTAAATGAGATTTTGTAAACTAGAAACTAAATTATATTATAATGGGAGAGTTTACTCTCTCCCCTTCTGCCACGTGTCCATTTCGTAATGGGCTTTTAAAGCAAAAAAATTGGATGTTGACTATGAGATTCGAACCCTTCACCTCAATGTTTATTTGATTGACATAACCAACTGAGCTAAATGAGATTTTGTAAACTAGAAACTAAATTTTATATAATAATATTACAGTTTGGTCTTTTCTAAGGGTGTCTATGTCAATATTAAGTTGGTCCCACATATTTTTTTTATATTATAATGGGAGAGTTTACTCTCTCCCCTTCTGCCACGTGTCCATTTCGTAATGGGCTTTTAAAAAAAAAAAATTGGATGTTGACTATGAGATTCGAACCCTTCACCTCAATGTTTATTTGATTGACATAACCAACTGAGCTAAATGAGATTTTGTAAACTAGAAACTAAATTTTATATAATAATATTACAGTTTGGTCTTTTCTAAGGGTGTCTATGTCAATATTAAGTTGGTCCCACATATTTTTTTTTTAAATCGTATGTTGACATACTAAAATAGTCGAACCTTTCACTTCGGTGTTTATTTAATTGACATAACTAACTCAGGTACAAGAGATTTTTTTTAAATTGATGGCGGTTTTTTTACTTATTTTGAATGAGACGTGGCGGTCGAGGCATTACAAGTGGTATTACAGCTGGTTAGCCATCTCGATTTTAACCCGAGAGACAACTTGAGACCTGTCGTGGGACACAACAAAGACGTTTTATTCTTTGAGAGGAGGTGAATGGAAACATCTCGAGCTGTGATATATATAAAAAGGCTTAAGAGAATTGATTTAGTTACCTATGTCACCAAAGTTGACTTACCTTTTCCGTCACACATCCGTTTAGAACTCCAGAGTTAAGCGTGCTTAGGTTGGTATAGTGAAATGATGAATGAGCTATCAGGAAGTGATTCATGATACCATGCGATGAATCCAAAACACGAGGAAGGTCGGGTGGTGATTATAGGGTCAGTAAACAATGATTTGGAGACTTTAGAAAAATTAACGAACCGATTGTTAGATGGAATGAGATCTACAGGTCGAGAGCGCGAATATGAGCAGTCCATTAACCGTGGGCGGTCGGGACGTTATATTATTATTCCATGTCAACAAGCAAATTAAAGATTTCATCTCTACATATAAATTAGAAATTTTCATAAAGTAGTACGGAAAGTTTTAGGGATTAAACTTCCTGATTTTCAAACTATCTTATGTACATAACTTAATGTCGTAATCTTCCTAATTTTTATTTGGCTTTCTAATGAAAATTACACTTCACTTGAAGACATAACAAAACGGAAGTGAACTCAATGGAAGTTATGACTCCAATATTGCAATACGAAAAAAACAAAGATTTAGACAAGATCGAACAACAAAATTTTATACACACGTAAAGCTTAAAAAACGAATTCGGCCCCGCGCTTGCGCGGGGGCTATATTTCTAGTTTTATATAAGAAGCTATAGTTTTCTTATATAGTACTGCATATATCCAATTCAGTAATTACATCGATCAACATAAGCTCGAGTGTATTAAATTTACATTTTAATTCGACCTTTTCACGGGGACACTGCAAAGAAGTAGTAAACACTCTTATACTATGATACGTTCAAAATCTTATTTTCGTCCTACTAACTTTCATGCACATTTGTATTGGGTAACATGATCTGTAATCTGATCATATAATTCATGTTCTTTAAAAAATATTAACTGCAAACAAGCACAATGTTGGTAGTAAAGCCGGCCGAATATTCTCAACTACACCTCAAAAAAACAATTATATAATCAAAAAATGCATTTTCAACAGCTATGCCAAAGACGGAATTAGATTCTAGAAACGTATGATTAGAATAGTAATATAACAACAAAAGGAGCTTTTGCTCACATCATACAATCAAAAAGATAAAAAGACCAAGTGGATTTGAATTAAACTATGTGAAAAGTAAGCATTTTGGTTAGAAACGTAAGAATACAAAACTTTATGAGAAAAATGCACAATATATATAAACATAAGGACGTATTAGTGAAATTAATTGTTGTTTCCGCCGTTATAAATATATATTGTCACTCAGCAGACAAAAGAAACTTAACCTGTCATGTCTTGGTTCTAAAACAGAGAAACAAAACAGAACAGAACATAAATAGAGTTTCACGTCACTACACTTTGTCAGTTTCAAAATGGCTTCTTCAAATCTTTATATCTTTGATGGTTCTTCTTCATCTTCTTCCTCAGTTCTCCGAAACTCTAGTCCAGATGTGTTCTCTTCAGACAGAACAACAACAACAACAACAACAAATTTGTTCTGTAATAACGAACTCTACTCTGTTGATGAATCTCTCAACATGTTTGACCATTTCACCACCCCTCACATCCTCTCTTCATCTCCTCCAAGCGACCTTCTCGGAACCCTAACTCTCTCTCATCAGATTCCCACTGCGTTATATCCAGATTTCTCCGACGCCGTCAAGACGGAGCAGTTTTACGGCGTCTCCGGTCATAATCAGACGGATACGGTTGCATCAATGGCGAGAAGCTACAGTGCAGTAGAGAATGCAGGAAGGTATATGCAGAGAAGCTTCAGCACCAATTTCGTCGACGGAAAACCAAATCAGATTCCGTTCAACAACGTTCCGATAATGGATTACAATACCTTGAACTCGCCGGAAAATGACTTCTTTTCCGGTCAAATGATGCGACGAGTCTACAGCACTGGAGATTTGCAGGTCTCTGTTTTTTCTTGTTCTGTTTTTTTTTTTTTTAATTTAATAATTTTTACTAGAAGTTTTGGGTTTTGATACAATTTATTTTTTAAAGAACACAAGAAAGAATGTTGGAGGGCAGAGATCATCGGAGACGTTTCCAGACGAGCAGAATATTAAGGTGGGACGTTACAGTGCAGAGGAACGTAAAGAGAAGATCTCAAAGTACAGAGCTAAACGCAACCAGAGAAACTTTACCAAAACTATTAAGGTAAATCTAAAAATGTTAATTAGCATAAATGGTATGTTGGTAGTTTAACCAAAAAAAAACTATTAAGGTAAACAATCTTATTACATTTCTCAAATTTTATAGGCTTTTTATTACTTTATTTTTATTTATTTATTTATTTTTTGCTAAAATTTGGTACTTTATTTTTATTTGTAACTTCGTTTTTTAATGGAAACAAAAAAAAAAGTATGCATGCAGAAAAACGTTGGCGGACAGTAGACCTCGAATACGTGGCAGATTCGCACGTAACGACGAAGTTGTAGAAATCCCCACCACTGAAGACGACGACACCGATCTTTGGGTAATTCATATTCTAAAATTAGCTTCTCTGTTTTTGCTTTCACTTGAATATTCAGTCAAAAAACAAGTTACAATATGGTGCATATACATCTAGATGAATAATATATATATAATATGCATATGTGCATGCATGTATCATAACACAGTTACACATGTTTCAATATGATAATTAAAACGTGTATTGTAGATGATTACAGAAGATATATCTCATAGTGTTCTACAAAGCTTAAACCAGATGAAGGAATGTTATAGATTTGTAATTTCAGAATTTAGTCCATTTTTTTGTATTTTAGATGAAAAAGATCACATACGGTTGGATTATGCTCCAAATATGTTTTAATGGATTTTGCATGTGCATGGATTCAGCCATGCAATTTTTAAAAAGCCCAATAGCGAGCTATTTTAATAGGTTTTCTCCATTAAAAATAGAGTTAATATCGTGTGTGCTGGTCTCATACCAAAAAAAACTTCAATGAAAACATAATTAAATTGTAACTGTAAAATGTGTGTAACTAATAAAATTGGTCTCTTATGTATTAAAATAATGATGTGCAGAAACTGGATGGGCTGCATGAGGAAAACGAAGTTTTTGGGAGCAGCTTTGTGGTGCAACAGTCTCATTTGCAATACGCAGCTTCTGATATTTCTTCTTCTTTCTTCTGGTGAAGACTTTTAATAAGACCAAGGTCGTCCAACAATTTTTAGAAGAACGTAAATTTTAATAACCTGCATTGTATTTATAATTGAAAATGGCTTGTCAGTTGCAGGGCCGTCTTAAACAATTTAATAGACTTGGTGAAACATTACATATACACCTTTTCATAAAAAAAATATTAACTTTTATTTGTTGTATTTCTTAAGTTGAACCAATATAATTTTTTTATCAGAAATTTTTTAAAAATGATGATACATATAAACTTTTGGGTTTTGTTTTGTTGTATATAAGTCAATTTTAGTTAATTATAATCTTTCATTAAAAACATTACCAAATATTTAGTTATTTAACAATTTGAAATGAACTTTTATAATCAGTAAAATAACACTAAAATTTTTTGTGGGTCTATGGATCCAGGACAATCGCGCTTGTCGCCATGGTCAAGAACCGGGTCAGGTATCTTTTCCTTTTTGTGTGAATGTTGAAGTTTAATAATATAAATTCAACGTATGCACAAATTAGATACTTGACCCAGGAAGAAGATTCCATTCTTTAATATAATGTCAATTTTATAAGAATTTTGATTAGTAGACTTACACACTGATTTTGTAATGCTCTTTATCACGAAATTATATTATTATTTAATAATCCCTATAGCATAGAGGATCTTGGTCATGTTAGTGTACGAAAAGCACTGGAAATTATTGCGTTTATATTTTGCTTAAGTCAAATGACCCACTCAATATACAAATATATCACATGGAAAGCATCAAATGCTAGCAGATTTCCTTTTCCATCATTATTTAGATTTTGAAAATGGCTGGATCGTTGAGAGGTAGATTAGAAAACCATGCTTGTTTTCTTTCGGTTTTGCTGTGAGCATTATTTATTTACCCAAAAAATAAAGAAAAGACCATATCATTATTTATGTTTATGCTAACTAATGAAGGATTTCTTCAACTCTATCTTTTATTTTTATGTTTATGCATTTTGTTCTGTCTTTCATTATGTTTACTATTTAGATGTTGCACATATGTATTCATAAATTATTTAGAGATGAAGAAATCCTGTGAGAAGACTGATATTATTCGAATGTAGTAACAATATCTAGATCTTTAAATGCAAGAAGAAAATTTGGTCTAGGAAGAGTCAGTTGGCAAACGCCTTAAATGTTAAAAAGAACTTACTTAAACACCAAAATGATGAGAAAATATAAGTTGAAATGATTTTGTCTTTGATTCTTTTTATTTTTATTTTTTTTGGTCTATAGATAGACCACTTTCCCAACTTCCACATGAACGGTCCAACCGGTCAAGCTGACTTTACCGAGTTTTATCAATGGATTAGTCGACTCGTACCTCTCGTCAATATGTCTTGATCATGTTTGAACTGTGATGTAAATCACTAAATTTTGGCCATCGCCTAAAAAATAACTAATCTGGAAGTTTAAAGACTACAATGACAGTTACTTTCTTCTTAGTAGTTTACCACTGAATTTAAATAAATTAGATACAAACTTTATACCTTAATTTCAAACATATGTAACTTCCATTGAAGTTTAGATGTACTAATGAGTCCCCTATATATGCATTTCTTCCATCACAATTTAGTTTCCGCCCTGAATTCCAATAATATTATCCTTGTAAGGCAAATCTTATCAAGTTATCATTGAGAACACTTCAGGAAATACCTTTTAGCATAATTGGTAATATGACCGAATAATAATTTTATTCGGAAAAGAGAAGAAGAAACGGAGAAGCTCACATGTGTCTTGTATTTAAGACCTGTTTATTAATCGTGGAGGAAAAAAAAATCAAAAGGACTGGAAATAATTGAAGGAAGATTCATCCATTTATCATAGTTTATACTTTTTTTTTTGTAACGATCATAGTTTTATACTTTTATATAGTCTTTTTTATTTTATTTTGCAATCGTGCCGTCTTTTATTTAACAAGAAAGGTATTACGAATTAAGTGATGTCAAATCCAATGGCCATATTAGCCCGTGTTAACAAATTATAAGAACAACCACCATAATACAACTAAATACTATTATATATTACTAGTCATGACTTAGCACACAAAGAAACTTCAAGTTTCAAAAAGATTCAAGTATTGGGCGGCATGTTCACCCTATATATTATTTCATGTCATTAGCTTAATAATCAATTTGTTACATTATGCCTCCTCTTTCTGAAATTTAAGTTAAAATAAATCAAGTTGTATATTTTAATAATTTTTTATCTACAGTTAACTGAGTTAAAAAAATCAGTTATTCATCAAAATCATTAAATATCATATTTTTAATACTGTTATTATATATATCTAAACACAGTTTAATAATTCAAAACACTGATATAATAATTATACTAGAATTTGTTTTTCGCTGGCTGCAATCAATTTAAAAAAAAAATACTTAGAGAGTTCCTTAAAGTTTTATTGTAGAAAGATCATATTTGTATCCTATACTAGGGTCGGCCCACCCTACGGGCGGGATATACTTTACTTGTGATCTAAGTTATTATTTTATATGATTTTGTGGTTTGTGTTTTAGGTTAGCATTTGGAAAAGATGTGTATTGTATTTTTTTAAAAATTGGTGGGTTTTGAACCGAGTATGTTTGGTTGGACCTTATAAAAATTCTTCTAGTAATTGGATGTATTATCATAGATTTGTTAAAAGTGTTGGGGCTTAACCTTTTTTGTAAGGTGTTATCAACTGGGTTTGTGAATCGTGTTTAAGGCTTCTTGTACCGGAAAATAAGGTTATTGTATGTATCTGTAATTTTTTTGGTTCGGGTAGTGTGAGTATTTAATTGTTAGTCAAGCAATCTCCAAGCTTTTAACTTCTAATACCATATTTGTGGGATTTTTTAACAATCTTACATATGTTTGTAGTTTTGGTTAATTTATAGAGATGTTCAATCCGGATTTCGAATTTTAGATATTTTGATTAGTAAAAATAGCAACGATGATAAAACCATAGATACTTTGATTTGGTTTGGTTTATATACCGTTGGTATTCGATCTATTAAGTTTAATACAAAAAACGATAAATATATTTAGCTTTTGTAATATTTTATGAATTAGATATTAGTTTTATTAAAACATAAAAAGTATTTTATATTATAACTTTTAAGTAAAATATGTTTTCCGTTTTCTTCTACTATATATAAAGTTAATATCAATAATAAATTTCATGAATTAAAAATTAATAAATTTATAATATTGTTAAATAAATAAATATAAGCACAAATATTTGTCACCAAAAAAATGTTTTACTTAGTTTGATAAAAATGAAAAAGAATTTCAAACTTAAAACAAAATATAAAATTGCGTAAATCAGCATTTTAAATATGAATATCATAAAAATTATATATATTATTAATTATATTATATAATTTACATGTTGTTATACTGCTATAATTAATAAATTGCAATGTTTTAATGTTTGTGTTGAGTTTTAAAGGGTTTCGTTCTATTATGTGTTGATCATTATTTTTTTGTTATTTTTCTTATTTTCTTATCTTTTTCCGTTGAATTTGTTTGTTGTAAGCTAATCAAATCTTAATTTTGCTCAGTTGACTAAGTTTTTTAAATACGATTATTGTGATTGTTTGAATAAATTTATGTTATGTTTGTATTATGTCGGTGTATATTTTTCTAATTTTTTTTTGTATAAGTCATTTAGTTGCACTTCTTCACTTCTTTATTTTTTGTCATTTTATTTGATATTGCGTCTCTTGTTGAACTCTTGAGGTATATATATTTTTCTTATCAGTATTGAAATTACATCTAAAATTTTTAAGTAGTAAGTAACGAATTTTATTTTTCACAATTATTTAGAAATAATAACTTTAGATCTTATTTTCACATAACTTATGATTTATTTATTTTTATTTTACTTTCAATAATAAGTTACATTAACTTCACTATTTTGTTATCTTCCCTTTTGTAAATCATATAATTGTTTAACTATTAAAAACAATTCAAGAAAATGTAAATGTGTTATTTTATTTTCAATATTTGTTTTTTTTTACTTTAATAGTAAACAAATTTCTTATAACTATAGTTATCTGAATTTAACATAGAAATATGGATAATGCATTTTACTAAACATATTTTAAATTAGTTATGCAACTTGAAAACCTACTAATTTTATTAGTCATAACGATAAATGTTGGTTTGAATTTTCTATATGTTATTATATTTAATGTCCAAGTATACCATGTTATCCAAATAAATAATTATGATATGCAAAACAATATGATATGAATTAATTTTTAAAATATGATTTTTGACATTAAATTTATTTAATATAAATGGCTTGTCACATATTAATAATTTACTATATATTATCATTAAATTGATTTTTTTTATTGTATTGATAATTAAAATTATTTACTTATATATAATGTTAAATGTATTATTAAGTATAAGTTTTGATTACACTGGTCATTAATTTTTCAATAGAAAATTTAAAGCTTAACACAAATAGATTAATACAACTAAATTTATTAATACTATTTTTTAATAATTTATGTTGTTTTTCATTTATGATATCAAATGGTAAATGACTATTCATATTCTTTTCAGTTTATTTACATTATTTAAATTATAAAATAATGAAAATATTTTAATATTATTTCAAATCCATATATATTAAAAATAAATATTAAAATAACTTAACATATATGACGTAGATGATTTTATATATTGTAGATGATTATAGTGCTTAATGAAACAATATAAATTCTTGAATAATTATTTTAAAAAGTTCTCCTGTTTTTATTTTTATGTTCTATAATATCAAATGATAAATGACTATTCATATTCTTTTTTGTTTATTTACTTGTATTTAAATTATAAACTATGTAAATATTTTAATATTTATTTTAATTATAAAATATATGATGTAAATGATTATATTGTTTAAGCAAACAATATAACTTCTTTAAAGTACTTCAAATATAAATATATTAGTACAACAAAAAGTTTAATTTTATATTTGTTAATATTTATGCTAAAATATTACTTTAAAATTTTTAAAATTATAATTGGTTTGAGTTTAAATCATCTTTAATCCTTATGTTTAAAATAATAATTGGTTTGTGTTTAAATTTTACAATTGGTTTGTGTTTATTTCATATTTAATCATTAAAGTATATGAACTATTTAATATTGTGTTAATATATTTAGTATAAATAATAAGAAAGTGAT
The DNA here is from genome assembly GCA_905132765.1 of Moricandia arvensis. Classification (NCBI taxonomy): domain Eukaryota; kingdom Viridiplantae; phylum Streptophyta; class Magnoliopsida; order Brassicales; family Brassicaceae; genus Moricandia; species Moricandia arvensis. The sequence goes on from CAJHQP010000113.1 coordinate 143,878, forward strand.
AAATGTGGATTTTTTAATAAATTTTCAATAATTAAAGTGAGGTGTCAATTTGTGGTGAGTCTATTTGATGAGGTGGCAACCTCACAAGAGAGAAAACACTACTTTATATATAAAGATACATTATTTGTATACAAATTTTTGTGTGCCAATGAGAAGTTATCTTTAAAACATGCCTTATTGAGATCGATGAAATCAACGCATATTCGCCACTTTCCGTTTTTCTTTTTGACCACAACGGGATTTGCGAGCTAGCCTGGGTATCTGACCTGACCTATGTTAAGGATCTGATTTTGAGGAGTTTATCAACCTCATCATCGACTGCGGGGGCGCGTTCTGGTCTCAGTTTTCATCTTTTTTGTTTCATGGGTTTGAAAGTTGGGTTGACGTTGAGTTCTTGACACGTTATGTTGATCCATGACATTTCTTCTGTAGCCCAAGCGAACACGTATAGGTTCTTTTTTCAGATAGGCTATAAGCTATGTTTTCAAGGGCTCGCAAAGGTTAGCGCCGATTTTAACGCAATGTTCAGGGAATTTCTCGTCGAGACATACTGACACTTCGGGTTCACAAGCGGTTCGCGCTTTTCTTCTAAGGCCTCAACTTTCCGTAATTGCCAAAGATTTCTGTTTTATTTTGTTCCACGGCGTTTTGGACGGAAGTCGATTTCTTTTTCTTTTTTGACAAAATTTCTGCCGTTGAATGCTTTCGCCATTTCGCGGTGAAACAGACTTGCGATATTTTTTGATCACCAAGATTGTTTTGATTCCGGAGTTAGTCGGGAATTTGACACACAAGTGGTATGTCAAAGGTAGAGCTTGCATGGATTTTAGCCATGAAACGCCCATGATTGCGTTGTACGAAGCAAGGCGATTGACGACTAAATATTCCACGACCTTGGTTATGCTCCTAGCTTTAACCGCAAGGTTAATTGAGGCAAGATTCATGGTAGCTTCTCCCGAAAATTCCACTATCAGGCTCAGACTCAAGGGTATCTTTGAGGATAATACCGGCCGAGATTCAAGTGTCGACCAATACCCTTGCAACATCGATATCCTGGATCGTCAACTCGATGACAAGGAGATCGTTGTGAGGGTTGGCCTGATCAGCCGTTGCTCTATCCTTGAAAGAGATAGTGGTGCTGTCTATTTAGTTAGACATACCGCTTCCTGATCGTTCGGTGCTTATAGTATTCGAGAATCTGATCCCCCTCCCTCTAGCGCCAAGCTGTGGAAACCAAAATTTGCATTGTCGATTAGTGAACGGAAGAAAGTCAAGGAAAATTTTCCTTGAGGTCTCAGATTTCCTGCGTAAATACACGAATACGAAAAAGAGACAATAACAAGATATCAAAAAGATTGCATAGAGGCATTTTATTAGTTAAGATGAAGTAAAGTTCCAGAGGTTCACCGAAACAAGATGGACGGAAATTCGCTAATGGTGGAGAACAGAAGAAACAAAACAGTAAAACATTCTAAGTATCAAACGCACTAGTCTAGTCGTCTAGATCCTATGTTCTCCCAAAGCTAACAATAATTTCTCCCAAAACCTAATTTTTGGATCCCTTTGCTTTTTGTCTTGGCTCCTATTTATATAAGTCTCCAAGGTCGGTCGCCTTTTCTTTTTTGCCCCTGATTCGAGTTTATCTTCTGCGGAAATCTTCCTTATGTTCTCGATTTTCCATCATTATCCTGAATCTTGACAATTATCTTCTTTTTACCCTCTACAGAAATCCGGTAGACCGTCACTGCAATCGGGTTCATTCTCGTCTAAAATCGTAAGTAAGCCTTTATCGCGTTTTTGACCATTTCGGGCCGTTTTGCGATTTTAGCGATTCTTACTATTTCTTTCGGAGAAATTGTCCTTCATACGTTTATATGATGTTGGTTCCGCAAAATAATAAACCAATCATGTAATCAAGACAATGTTGGTGTTTAAGTTAATCGTTGTCGTTTTACACGAATGACTTGAAGTTTTGGCGAGAAAACAAGTTTTACAATTTTTATCGTACAACTTTAACAGAAACTCCAGTCGAGACGAAACGAAAGACATCTTAGCAAAAATAGGATGGTGAAGATGGTGTGTTCTAGTCTCCCATGGGAGACTAGACAGTGTATGCGGTTCTTTGTTGTCCCAAAACATATTCTCCACAATTGTTCGAAATGAGTTTCCTTTTGAGAATAGTCTTAGAAATCATGGACATTGAAATCATGAATACCGTTTTTGACCCCAACAATATTATGTTCTTTGCCCTCAACAATCTATCTAACCTTCGAGCGTACTATACCATTTTTTGAAAATTTTCCATTTTCTTTCCATGAACCTTCCATATAACACCATTGTCCTACTCTGGTTGTTGTTATATGTCTTTCCTCTTCTCTAGGCGCATGTGGCTGTCTTAACATGTCGGTTGTTGAGGTGTGTGCTTCATTCTAGATAATCAATTTTGTATATGTTAAATGAAGAGTGTCTTGAGGGTATCTATCAATATTGTTATCTAGTTTGCATTTTGACTTTTCCAAATATACAATAAAATCCATACAAGCTAGATGATAGACTTTCATTTGTAATGAAATTCACCAAACAAAGATAGATGCAACATATTCGTGATCACGAATATGTTGAATCTATCGGTTTTGCATGTGCTAACTTAAGAATGTTAATATTGTTATATAGTTAAACATTTTTACTTTTCCAAATATACTATAAAATCTATATAAATGATAGGCTTTCATATGCAATAAAATTCACCAATAGTCTTGGGAATGTACCAGGATTCGTCGTAATTCTTGAAATGGCCCATAGTTGTATTGCTGAATAACATTCAAAAGAACATGATTATTTGTTTCCTCATCAGCTATACAGCTCAAGATGATTTACCCAATACAATGTAGTGTTTTAACTTTTGTAGACATATAATTTCCCAAAAGCAAGACTATAAATATTTAACATCTAGTCCAAATACATGGTTAATCATGCTTCTATCACAATATAGATGGTCTCTGTGATATCTATATTTGACCATATGCTTTTTTGGCTTTGTAAAATATCACCCATCTTTGTTTTCATGATACTACGATTTGAAAAACAATTTTGACATGTACATGTAACTTTGGAGAAGTTTTTAAATATGATTTTACTTTGGATAAGTATGTTAACTTCAATATTTTGTAATGCGCTACTAATAGATAAATTGAATCTCATTATGCTACATAGCAATTCCGGATCTGAATCCAAAATATAACAAATTTCTTGGCACACTGACTAGATTTATGTTTACTGGAACTAAACATAAAACGAAAAGAGAAAGATTCAAGTTGACGCTAATATTCACTTTAGGAGACTTATATGCCTTAAGTCGTCAGAAAACCATCCACAGTAAGTATAGAACCACTGGCCAAGGATTTGACGATGATGACTCAAATACGAAAAAAAGTTGTATGTATTAGCTATCGTGTCAACTTATTAATCATAAATTTTTCTTCCTTCAATAATCATTGTATCAAACTTGAGAATTTATAAAAAAAATTACTGACATAAGTTAAAGAGATTTGAACTTAAATGTAGCAAAAAGAATAGAACAATAATTTTGGAGGATTCTTTAAGTAAAACATGACCTAAAAGAATCTTTCAGTTTGATACCAAGCAGCTTGTCCAACAACCTTTTTCTTTAGCCAAGTAGTATGACTTTTAAAGGTATTTTGTTTTCTTCCAATTTTATGTGATGTTTAAATGCCTAACGCATTGCATACTATGCAATTGCTTAAACTTGTACACTATAGTTGAATGTCGATACAAAACATTTTAACGGGACTATACAAGTCTGACTATGAGTTTGAGGTTTTGTCTCAAAAACATATATAACTTAGTCCAGTGTGTAATCAGCATCGAATATTGTTACCATTATGTTCACATAGTTTCTTTTTAACTGCGTTATGTCCACATAGTTTTTTTTTTTAGTTTTTCATCATATTGAGATAGTTACAAGAATGAACCACGCGTTAGTGGTCGGACGGTAACATGGCGTTCCAGCATCGCTAAGTGAACTGAATTCGAATCCGCCTACACTCATATATTCTTAACGTGTGGTCACCAGTGATTAAACATTTCTTCATCAGAGAACGATTTAGCATTTTTTTAATTAAACGAATGATGCAACATATATGCACATATCCATATATATACTATTCAGGATACAACATACTTATAGAAGCATAGCCAGTTGAGAGCATACGCGAATGAACCAACTGTTTAAGACATCATGATTTTAAACGATAATTTTAACTAGATATAAAACATTAAAAATTTTACATGAATTATAAAGCACAAAATTTAAGTGAACGTGGAACAAAATATTTTTTGAAATGTTATACCAACTTTGGATAGAAGAAAAGGAAATACCTCATAACCTTTTCTGAATTGTGATCTTAAAGGAAGTAATGATGATTTGAGCTCCCAGCCGGTCCTTTTTTGACATCTCCATCTGGTCTTTCTTTACGGAAAATTCTTTATTTATTCTCTTTGTTATGCTCCACTTGACTAGAGGTAAAGGGTGACATAAACTAAAGAACAAAAAATGTAAATTTCATAATTTACGTACATCGATTTTCTGTCGTTAAAATACTAAAATACTTTTATAGTATAATTTACTAGTGAGTAAACTATAGAATTATATATATGATGTCTACTTTTTTTTGCTTACTTTTAACTCAAAAGCTGCATATTTTTAATATTTTATTTTCAAAAGTGAATATAGTGTATGAAGATCAGTAACATACTAACATGTACATATCAGTTATGTCTTAATGTACCCAAGAAACCCCCCTTAGCCCTTAATTAATAAATGCTCAACCCTTGTCATAAAGGGAAATAGTTATGTATATTTTTCTTCTTGTGTTTGGCTTTTCATTTATCGAAAAGTATAATGAGAGAACAATTTTCATCTTTTTATAGGAAATTAAGTTTCATGATTAATTCAACTTACTTGGTGATGACTTCTTTTTCTGTCTTTTCATAATAATTAATTATCCGTAACCAATGGGTAGTTGGCACTTGGCATTTAAAGGATTTTTTTTGCTAAAAAGCATTTTAAAGATTAGTGAAATATTTTTTTTTATTCTAGAAAGAAGTAGATAGAGAGAATATAAACCAGTGAGGACTTAATATATGCAGAAATGTAATAAATTAATGTCGTTGAAAAGTGGTCAAAATGCTACCTACATGCATGGACCTTTATAGGTTTAGCTTATGAAAATACAAAGGTGGTATCGTATACATATAAAATAGAAATTGAAAAAAATATAACTAAAATAATATTCCTCCAGCGTGGGAATAACCTTAATATATATTCATCATATCTTATAATTAATTGTATTATTTTTTTTTGTCGTTGTGTAAGCTTGAAGAGTATCTTACCAACTTCTTCCCTTTTTTCCAAAGAAAAAGAGCCTCAAATATATACACATAAATTTCAATGTTACTTTCTATTTCTTGGTCATCGTTTCAAAATTATAGCATACTAGCTGATTTTAACTGAAAACAGTAATCCTATTTTCTTAACTTTTGTGTATTGAACAATTTTTTTCCGCTCACAAAAATAAACTAGAATGTTCTAAAAATTGGTTTAGGAGGCATCTACATAGTTGTCTACACAACAAATCGCTTATAAATAAACAATTTTTACAAAATTTGATTTAAATAATTTAAATATGTTTAAATAACTCTAAATCAATTAGAATCATTTAAATATATAAGATATAGTAAATAACAAATAAAATGTTAACGTCTAATTCTCATATAGACTCGAATAATCTAATTAATCACGAGTCTTATATAAAGTGCTTAATTACTACCTCCAACTTCTTGAACAATAGTAAACATTAAACTATTTGTATGTTTTTTAGGGAAGATGACTCAAACAATACATATTTTGGAACATATGATCAGAACCATACAATTATTTTTATTATTATTATTTTTAATACATAGCGTGTCTTTTTATTATGTTATGACAAAAAAAATATTTACAAGGACGTCATCACTTATTACGACTGACTTATTACTGAAAGATTAATTGCTAGAACAATATTCATTTGACGCTGACTTAAATTTTTTTATCCTAATATAGCTGATTTATTAGCGAAAGATTAACTAATAAAATAATATTTACGTTTTGGCTGACTTACGTTGTATATGATGACTGATTTAATGAGGCTGAGTTATGTGTTCGTTTGACGGTTGACTTATTATTTTTTTATGTTATCATCCCATGTCATTAGCTCTTATTTGTTATGTCATTAGTAACTTTACAACAGTAAAATAAGGGTTTAAGTTACAACTTCGTGTCTTAATCTTCATTTTTCATCTTGTTCTTCATCTTTCTCTAAAATCTTATGGACCATGTAATTATTGTTTCCGGTAACTGGATTAAGAAAAACAGATATGTATTCAACGCTGACAATAGTGGATGTAGAGTTCTGCATATAAATGAGGAAACAATACACGATGAACTCGAAAATTCGGTACTCGATGATTATAAATTGAATGAGTCGAAACATCAGATTCAACTGAGCAATATGTTCTCGAATAAAACTTTGAAAGTGCACGACACTCCATCAGTTTATGTCTCCAATAGTCAACAATTGCGAGGTTTTCTAAGCCTAAGGAAAACCGATGAGCTATGACTCCGTGTGGAGATTACAGAGAACAGAGATGGCAATATCAGTCGGAATGACGAGCGAGAAAATAAAGTAAGGTTATTCAGTTTTAACTCATAAGTAGAAGTCTTAGAATTTGAATCTAGATACGAAGATTACGACAATGTTTCAGTTTGGAGGAGAAACTCGACGATAATGAGAATTACTGCTCTAGTAAAGTGGAAGGAGACAAACACAAAGTAGGTGGAGAAGATGAAGTAGATGAAGAAGACGAAAAATATGATGAATTTGAAAGCCGATTTGATATGTTCGATGACTCGGATGGTGCATCATTTAAAGTTGAAAACTTCAGCTCATACAATGAGTCTCCAACAAAAGACGAAGATTCACCAACGCTACCTCCTAAGGAGAGATCTCATAACTTGACGATGAGCGGATCTAAGAGGAATCTGGAGTCTCTAAGGTTGGAGATGTCTTTGCTAAACCTTAAGGTAGGGCAACAATACGATAGTAAAGCCGATTTGGAGATAAGAATGAAACTTCTTACAGTGAGGGATTGATTTGATTTTGATGTAGACGTATCCAATTCAGATACACTCATTGTTTCATGTTGGGTTGATGGATATCTCTGGAGAGTTTGTGCTTCTGCACAAGGGGCTTCCCTGACATATTATATTCATATTTACGAATCAGATCATACATGCCCTGTAACTGAGCGTTCTAATCGATCTCGACAAGCAACACCAGATATTTTAGGCGAGTTATACATGAACTTTCTCGTAGATGTTTGTCCGTCCGTTCGACCTAAGAGTGTCAGAATAACTATCAATAAGCAGTTTTGTGTAAAGGTAATTTAAAAGTTACGGTTGAGTTATTTAAACGATTAGCTGGATTATATTAGAGATACAATTGAGTTATTTTTAACGATATGGCTGAGTTATTTAAACGATGGGGCTGAGTTATTTAAACGATGGGGCTGAGTTATATTAAAGATACATGTGAGTTATATTAACATTGCGGCTGACTTATTTGTATCATTTTCATGTGGACATATGAATTATTGGAAATCATATAGGATGCTCAGATTTGCAAGAGAACTCATGAGACTGGGATTGAAAACTTTTCTTTTTACTTATACATGATAAGAAAGGGCAAATCCGGGTACAATTGTCCGTCTTCAAATCAATGAGTTTGGAAGATTCATGTATGTGTTCCTTGCATTTGGTATCCTTTTATGCGAAAAATTGTGATGTCGACCGTATATTTCTTAATGGTAAATATAAAGTTACGCTTCTCACAGCACTAGTTTAGGATGATAATTTTAGATTTTTCCAATAGCCTTCAGTGTGATTAACACTGAAAATGATGACTCGCGGCACTTGTTTTTTATGCAACTACAAGTTTTGATTCATGACGGTGAGGGTCTTGCAATAATTTCAGATATGCATAACTCTAAAGAGAAAGCAATTAGAAATGTGTATCCGTTGGCTTCTCCGGGAATGTGCACCTACCATTTATATAAGAACATTTTGGAATGGTACAAATGAAAAGATGTATTTCTTCTGGTGAAGAAAGCAACAACATGTCTTAATATGTGTGACTTTACTGCGATGTTCGAGGAGATTGAAGGGATTAATCATGAACTTCATGGCTACCTCCGAAGAGCTAATGTCCGGTTGTGAGCCCATGTTTATTTCCCGGGCAAAATGTACAATTTGTTGACTACGAACATAGCAAAATCAATGATCAGAACACTGTCAAATGTTATAAGTCTTAACATTTCAAACTATTAGAATCGATACGGGTTATGATGACCAGATGGTTTGGTGATCGGAGGGAGGATACTAAATCGCAGCCAACCACTCTTACGCGTGGTATAAAGAAACTACTACATGTAAGCAAATGGATCTTCTGGAGAATCTTTGCATGTTGTTAACTTGGTAGAGAGAAGGTGGACATTCCCACGTTTCAAACACAAGAAATTACCATGTGTGCACGCAATCACATTTGCCGAGTACCAGAATGTTTGTCGTATATCCATGCGCAGTCCTTACTATTACAACGCTTATTTGGTGAGCGCATATGCTGAATCAGTATGTCGGTTGATTCAACGCAAGAATTTCCAGAAAACGTGACTAACCAACCATACTTGTCCCCGTTTATTCATCAACAACCAAGAAGACCTAAGAAAAATAGGATGAAATCTGCTTTAGAAGTTGCACTTGAAAAAAAAAGTCCTAGGAAGGAATACACATGTTCTCGTTGTAGACAGAGTGAGCATAACTTGTCCGATGTGAAAGTGTTGTAAGGATTTTAGTGTTTTTGTATTACGGCTGAGTTATGTTTAGTTTACGGCTGAGTTAAAGATTTTAATTTACTTTTGACGGCTAAGTTACAGTTAAATTACGGCTGAGTTTTTGATTCAAATGTTTTTTATATTACATTTGTGAGTTAAAATTCCCGCCCAAAATATGAAACTTCGCAATTTAATTTATTCTTGACGGCTGAGTTACGTTTACTTTACGGTTGAGTTTTAGAAGGACCCGACTAATATTAAAACATGTAACATCATGAGTTAAAACTCCAGCCCAAAATAAGAAACATCGCGATTTAATTTACTCTTGATGGCTGAGTCACGTTTACTTTACGGCTGAGTTTTGGATTTGAATGTTTTTTTGTATTATGTTGTGAGTTAAAATTTCCGCCCAAAATATGAAACGCCGCGATTTAATTTACTCTTGACGGCTGAGTAACGTTTACTTTACGGCTGAGTTTTGGAAGGACTCAACTGATATTGAAACACGTAATGTCGTGAGGTAAAATTCTCGAACAACACACCTTTTCCACTCTTTATTTATACACAATAACTGTTTATCTCGAAATCATTTTCACCCCTCTCTATATCGATGAAAGTCTTAAAACTCACATATTTGAGAGAAAATGGAACGTTTCTTGATTCTTGAAATTCCTAAAGAAAGTCAAGCGTTAGTAGTTGAACGTGTGGCTGGTAACTCCTTCACATATCTCTATAGTCTGAGAGCATCGTGCAAGGCGATGAAGGTGTTAACAGATCGGTGTAGGGTATTTCGTTTTTTCGATGTGTTATCCTTTCCCTAGAGAGTCAATATACCTCATTCGTTGTTAAAACTTGCTACATTGAGGGCAATCCAAGCACACTTTATATCAAGGGTGCAGTTTTTTTCACATTTAATCTTCAAGAAGAAGGACTTGCTCTCATGAAGAGTGTGACGGATGTAGGATATGAGCGTGCCGTGCATAGATACGCATTTACTCGCAAAATCTTTTGGGATGATGAGGAGTATCTCCCTCGTTTTACAAGAGAATCAGCTAAAATTATTGGGAAACTAGTGCAATATGTGAAATGTAGATAGGGTTTTTGGCATGGTGACGAGTTTAATGCAAAGAGCGACGAGTTCTTTTCAACCGTTGTTCCATCGTTCTACAATTGCCAATATGTTCCTATTTTGGACATAGATTGAGTCTTGTGGTTCATTGAGAACAGTAAAGGTGACAATAGGTCTGGAAATTCGAGTCCTCGGGTCGCGTCTTATCGAGTCTTAGATATTTAGACCCAATAGGGTAATTAGAATTTGTCGGTTTGGGTTTGGTTTTGGGTTTTGTCAGGTCCGAGTCGGTCCGAGTCTTAGATAATTGGACCCAATAGGGTAATTAAAATTTTTTGGTTCAGATCCAGGTTGGGTTAAGTTCGGTTCATGTCGGGTCATGCCTGAAAATTACCCAAAAACACACTAAAAATCGGAAAATATTTAAAATTCCTGAAATATTTTGCCCAAACTATGATCTGAACACATAAAAAATACCTAAAATATATTCGATTACTTGAACTATATTTTTTAAAATCTAAAATTTTACATGAAACCCAAAACTATACCAAAAAATCCAACTCTGAAACTTTTTAAAAATATCCTTAATACCAAAAGTATACTAAAATACCCATATATACTAAAAGTTATGGGTATTTCGGGTTCCCTATCGGGTCTCGGGTTCGGGCCGAGTCGGATCCAAGACCCGCAGGTCCTCCACAACAAGATCCAATGGGGTAAAATGACATTACTCATACCCGATCCAAACCGGTTTTTTCGGGTCAGTTCGGGTTTCGGATTCGGATAAAATGCCCAGCCCTAGGTGACAATATGTGTAACCGCTGTTTCTGGAGCAAAGAGGTGGGGTTGTTCTTCCGTGAGTTTGAACCGATGAACATGTCTAGGGACACAAGAGAGTGGTGAAGATGTATTATTATTTTGATGTTCTTTTCTATGTCATTATATAGACTTTACCAACTAACACATTAATGTATGAAAATGTTTTATCGCTGAGTATTGTTTTAATTATAGCTTAGTTTTGGTTTGATTATGGCTGACCTTGTTTTAAATATGACTGAATAATAAAAACTTTACGGCTGAGTTACATAAAATATAATGGCTGAGTTATGATTACAAAACATAACTATGCAAATAAGTAGTAGTAGCAAAATATGGTCATACCAAACCCACAAACACCGCACCTCACGCATACATTCATCTCCTCTTCTTTCAGGTTTTGTTTCCTTCAAACTCTTTCCTCCAAGCGAGCAACATTAACTCACACCTCCGACATGCCCTTGTTCATGTCTCTTATCACTGACTTCATATCTTCAACCTCTTCCACCAAACACTTATCCGTGCATTTGAGTAAATGTTTCTGATTTCACCAATATAACCATAACTCAGTTTCCCATTCAGAACATGCCAAATAAGAACTAAAACTAATCTTATTATATCCTTTTGCACAACAATAATACAATCTTCCTCGATTTTTAGTTGTTCCAGATGTAAATATTTCAGCGGGTTCACCACACCAACACTGTTTCGGCGTTTCGAACGTCGCCTGTAATAGTTTCTGCAACAAAGTCCTATTAAATTTTAAAGCAAAATAGTTGATGGGAGCAAAGATCGAGAAATTCACTTACATGAAACGTATGAGGAAGACATTTTCTTTTCTAATTTCAGAACACAACTCTCAACTCTATATTATAAGGGAATGTCTCGATATTATAAATGGAAGAATTATCGTCTCGATATATAATTAGACGGCTGAGTTATACAATTTGACGCCTGAGTTATAAAAGAAAAATGATGAGTTATATAATTTGACGGCTGATTTACAAAATTTGACGACAAAGTCATAAAAGAAGAAAAGGATGAGTTATATAATTTGACGACTGAGTCATAAAAGAAAAATGATGAGTTATATAATTTGAGCTGAGTTATAAAAGAAGAAGGCTGAGTTATAAAAGAAAGAAGGCTGAGTTATATAATTAGCCGGCTAAGTTATAAACATTCACGACTGAGTTAAAAAATAAAATAAAGCTAAACAGTTGAGTTATAACAAGATAAACACATCAAATTACTTTCTAAAACCAGAATTATCAGGTCCAAACTCTTCAACCATATCAACGAGAAAAAGTCAAACTCTCTTTAGCATCCACTCAGGCTTCTCACCACTATGCGTCCATATCCTCTTCAACTCACGCATTTGAGAACGAAATATCATCCTGGCCAACAGATTAAAATGTGTCCAAACTATCAAATTATGCCTCGGGTCCCATGTGTTTTTCGCTATAAAAAACAAAAGATATCAAAAATTTAGTGTTTGATTTAACTCTAATATGGATACATAATCGGTATGATCCATACAACTAATATAAGAAACCAGAGTTCCTTAAAATAATCGGGAATGAAGCGGTATGTCGGCCACTCATGAACCCATTCCTTCTGCTAGAATCGACGGGATCTCCTACGATATATTACTTAAAATCTAAATCACGGCGTAATGGTGTTGTCAAGCAAGGCATCCAGATCAAGGTTTAGAACGGGAAGGTCATCCCGATTTGCAAAGCTTAGTATAGCGTTGACACTGCTCCCTAACCTTGTCGACCAATGAGGGACAACTGACATAACGTATGCGATGGGACTAGGTTTGGATGAGATTGGGGTTTTCTAGATAGTATGAGATGGAAGATGAAAGGTATAAGAAAAGAGAAATATATATAGACATAAATAGAACATGAAAGGTCAAGAGATAAATAAATAAAAAATTGCATGTTTTAACTCCAACCTAAAAATATAAACAGTCGCTAGTAAACTATAATTCATGGCTGAGTTATGATAACTTTACGGCCAAGTTATGATAAATTACAATTACGGTTGAGTTACGATAGGCTTAGGGTTTAGCCATATTCCGGTCCAGAATACGAAAAGTCAAGACTAAGTTTCATATTACAGCTGGGTTATTATTAGTTGACGACTGACTTATTATTTAGGATTTAGGGTTTAAGATTTAAGGTTTAAGGTTAACAAGATTTTGACCCGAGCTTTGAAAGCGGGGGGTTAACTTCTATGTTAAGTATTTTTATGAATAAAAATTATGATTTATAAGTTTGTGTATAATTATAAAAAAACTATGGGTACAAATTTATTATGATTAGTTTTCTTTGATGAACTAAAATTAAGAAATTTTGAATTATTCAGACCCGTATTATAATTAATTAATTTATTTCAAATATTTTCCATTGATTTTGGTTGTATATTATAAAAAAAATCTGTTGAGATTTTTCTACTGGATAAATTGGTTAGCTATTATTTAAGAATATTCCCTTACTGAATTGAAGTGTTTTAGGAATATCGATTAATTATGTTTTCTTAAAAAAAAACTTGATCACTGGCATGGCATTGTAATTATGATAGAAAACTAAGGGTAGAATCCTATTAGGTATTTTGTTTTAATAGTATAGCTATTTAGAGGTTTGAGTTAATTATTTAGGGGTTAGAGTTTAAGATTTAGGATTTATGGTGTAGGTACCACCATGAAATATATTAAAGTGCACAAATTGAGTTGAAAGTAATTGTATATGGTTTACTTCGTATAAATTAGGTTCACACCTTGTATCTACATGTAAGGTGTGACAACCCGTCCCGTGGACCTCACTGTCCCATACACCTCATGTTCACAGCACTGCAGCGCACCGACCCCAATCCCTCCTTATGAGTTCTCATTAACTCCATAATTAGGTTGTTGGTGAGACTCGAACCCATGTCCTCACCTTTTAACAGCACTCCCACAGGACAAGCTGTCACCAATTGATCTAGTTGTCACAAAAAAAGTTGACTTTTATATAACGGCCTACTCTACCCTGGAGGATCAGCCGGCCCTGCAGTGCATCGACCCTAACCCCTCCCTTGTGATACAACCTGCCTGAATTCACTCCTAGGCCTCGGCTCAAATGTGGGTTATTGATACGCTTGACGTTACTCGAACCCAAGACCTCACCCTTTCTCAACACTCCCACAGAGAAGCTGTTACCAATTGACAGTCAATTGGTGACAACTTATCTTGTGGGAGTGCTGTTAAAGAGTGAGGAGCTGGATTCAAGTCTCACCAACAACCTAATTATGGAGTTAATGAGAATTCGTAATGAAGGGGTGGGGGTCGGTGCGCTGCAGCGCTGTGAACCTGAGGTCTATGGGACAGTGAGGTCCACGGGACGGGTTGTCACATAAAAAGTCGACTTTTTGTGACAACCTATCCCGCGGACGCTGGCTCACAGCGCTGCAGCGCACCGACCCTAACCCCTCCCATGTGCAGTCCGTCATACAGGTAAGTTATTGGTGAGGTTCGTACCCCCGACCTCACCCTCTAACAACCTCCTCACAGGACAAGTTGTCACCAATTGACCTGCAGATCAATTGGTGACAGCTTGTCCTGTGAGGAGGTTGTTAAAGTGTGAGGTTGGGGGTTCGAACCTCACCAATAACCTACATATGCGACGGACTGCACATGAGAGGGGTTAGGATCAGTGTGCTGCAACGTTGTGAACCAGGGTCTGCGGGACAAGTTGTCACATAAGGTTCCTAAGTAATTGTAAGAGAACATATACCTCAAGATCATGATTGATCCTTAACATATAAATTCAATAAAGTAGAAAAATTTAGATGATTATATATTCAATTCAAATTGATAAGAGGAGCTTCAATTTTTTTTAAGTACTTACATTATATATATATATATATATATATTTATTTAAATTTTAGGGTATGTTTGAGGTATGGTTGAGTTATATAAAGCGATACGACTGAGTTATATATATTTTTAAATTTTAGGGTATGTTTGAGGTATGTTTGAGCTATGGCTCAGTTATATAAACAATTTCTGATTTTAGGGTATGTTTGAGGTTTGACTGAGTTACAAATCTACGATACGGCTGAGTTATATAAACGATACGGCTGAGTTATATACACATACAAAATAAAAAGTTCAACCGTTAAACATATTGTCTAGCAATCTCAATTTCCTCTTTCATCGAGGATCTCTGCTGCCATCTTGAACCATAAACCTTGAATATTATCCCATCAAAAGTTACACCAAACCTTAGACATTCGACAAACTTCAATGAATACACCCCACAATCGCCAATTTGGACGTTTTTTGGAATGTATTTGCCTCTCCTCCTTCAGACGCAAACTGCTTCTTGCTAGGTTTTTGCAGATTGGCAAGAATAACATCATTCATCAATACAAAGAAATTTGCGTAAGTGGCTTAAATGCATTTAAAATTATCAGATCACTTTCGGGTGTTACATGTCCAATGATTGGATCGTAGCAATCAATCTTCTCCTTCAGTAGATCCACGTGGAACGCCACCCAATGATCACTGGAAACTTGAAACACTCCGTTCAAGTGATCCACATCTTCAAACCACTTCAAGTTTGTTTAAGTGTCATAAGGAATCATGTGGTTTGTTAATTCTTCATAACCAGTGCCTTTGAGTTTCATCATCTGCGGTTTTATCTTGAACTACTTGTAATCGTGAACCCATACACAGAAGAAACCAAAGGTCAATAAAGGCAATGTGCTTGGACCAGAATGATGTGGGATCTCGCATGGACCTTCCGATGAGGACTCTAATATATGAACCGACATGCTATACAAATAAGATTAAATAAGTCATCAAATAATATTTAATTCAGCTGTGAAGTATCGCAAGTCCGCCACCAAATAAATAATAACTTAACCACATATAATATATAACTCAGCCGTAAACTACTTAACTCAGCCATAACGTAGACTTAAATTGTCAAACATTAATCCATATTCTATGTCTGGCCACGGTCTTTCAGTGATGAGGATTCTGTAGAAGTCATCCTCCTTGTCAGTTGTTAGTTTACCTTATGGTTCTGTAAATGAAAGATTCTTAATGTATTCCATAAATTTTTCCACTTTAGCTGGATTAATAGATGCTAGAGGATCATATATTCCGCTGAAGGTCCAAAATTCTTCTTCATGCACGTCATTCCATTGTCTCTTACGTAAGGAAAAACTCAAGCTGAAAGAGCACATGTTGGCATCACTGCACACCCATTTGGAGAAAATTTAACATCTCTCTCCCAATAATGAATTGTTCTTGCCCATCTAATCTTTCCTCTTCCTCCACATCAGACTCCGGCAACATTTCATTTTCTGTTGCCAACCATTCATTGGTCAAGCTCATTGTCATCTTCAATCTGCTTCTTCTGCGAAACAGCTATTCTTATTACACCAGCACGCGTTGTCTTTTTGGAGCAGGGGACTCCTTTAACTCAGCCAAATTTCGTTTCCTTAACTCAGCTTCCTTCCTCTTAGCAGCAGCTTCTTGCTTCTTTAACTCAGCATGTTTTTGCATTAGCTCAGCATGTTTTTGCATTAGCTCAGCCGCCTCCTTCTTTTAAGCAACCACCTTTTACTTTTGTAACTCGACCGCCTCCTTCTTTTGTAACTTAGCCACCTCCTTCTTTTGTAACTCAGCCGCCTCCTTTTTGTAACTCAACAGCCTCCTTCTTTTATAACTCACCCACATCCTTCTTTTTAACCTCATTTTCTTTCAATTTTGGCTTTACCTTGCAGCCGCGTCCATAGTCTGTTGCCTTAGTAGGAAAAGTACTAACGAAATCAACATCGGTAGTACCGGCAGTACCAAACTCGTCAACCAAATTATTTTTCACCTCAGTTGCCTTCTTAGAAACTTCATCTTTCAAATTCAGTTTAGCCCCCAAACCTTTGACATTGGCCTTAGCATACTCCTCAACCAAAGTTTGTTTCGCCCCCAGACCTCCATCATGAGTCTTAGCTACCGTTGGACTATTGACGGACTTCTGGGGAAAATTGTGTGGTGAGCCCATCAGTAAAGATGGTTCGGGGACTTTTAGGAGGAAATCATAGTTTTCAGCACTTTTCAGACGCTCATCCACTGCAGCTTGGACAATAATACCAATATTTTTCTCCCTATTTGCAATGTTTTAGGCTAACTCTCTGAAGTTGAAATCATATGTATTTAACCGCAACTTAAACATCTCAAATGTATTATCATAGTTGTCAATTATTTTCTGGAAATATTATCCAGGGTAGTCATTATGCTCTGCAGAGCCGCATTGTTCCCCATATCTTCTTTACCTTCCTCCTCGCTAGCAGCCTTTTCCTTTGCAGCAGCTTCACCCTCACTCATGTTTACTTCCTTTGCTTCTTAACTTTCTTCTGCTTCTTAGTGGGTGGCTCATCCTACATTTTTTTTCTTCTCATTCCTATGCACTTTCCAAAAAACCTCTAACAACCTATCTTCATGTATGTTTGTTATCAAGTTAACGAGTTGTAGGTCATCTGCTTCACTCGGCCACTCAGGAAACATCTCTTGTAAGAGTCCTTCATGACCATTTTTCGCACACGCACCTGCAACAATAACTAATAACTCAGTCAACAAATAACTCATAACTCAGCCATCAAATAACTCATAACTCGGCCACCAAATACTTATAACTCGACCACCAAATACTTAATAAATTAGCCATGAAAAATGAATAAATCATCCATCAAATAACTCATAACTCGACCACCAAATACTTAAGAACTTAGCCATCAAAAATGAATAAGTCATCCATCTACTAAATAATAACTCAACAATCAAATACTCATAACTCAGCCACCAAATAAATAATAACTAAGTGTGAATTCTTACCTCACCATGATCTATGATCTCCTCATGGTACTAGTAGCAAAACTTGAACATGTACGCTTTCCATCCCATCAAAAAAGTAGAACTTCTTCCTCATCGACCACTCTCCCAAAACACTCTCCAAAGCAAGTGACAAATTCATACGCACAAACCAATAACACATCATTCAGGCCGCTTATGGTGTATGACCTTCCTTGCGAATTCAACATCTAAATAGAGTCAACAAGAAATTTATATGCAGTCCGACGCCATGGATACATCATCAAGCTTCATCGTCGAATACTCTTTTTGCACTTTCAAATGGTATCCTAGAATTATGATGCAGAGCATAAAGTCCCATGGCTTGAAGAAGTAACATCCCTAACCATTTACGCTTTTCAAAACTCCAAGCCGGATGTTGGGCCCAAATATGGCCCGTTAGCTGAAATTAGCGGATCAATCAAATTAAGCCTAATAATGGGCCACGCGTGAAGTGTCGTTTCAAAGGAGAATGGAGCTCACCTAAGGACGGAGGCTACTTCCAAAGATTTCGATAAAAGAGGTCACGAGAAAGAGGTCACGAGGAAGAGGTCCGGCTTCTCTCGCAGGAACCTAATAAATCAGCCTAGGATACGAAGATAGAGGCGTATGATTCGGTCAAAAGGAAGCTGTTGCAAATCCCTCAGTTTACGGAGGCGATCTCGGAGACTAATCAGGAGAAGTTAAACGGGACCTGAGGCTATTTAAAGGAGGAAGAAATGAAGAGAAAAGGACAGACTTTATACGAATTTTCACATATATTATCATTCAAAAATCATTTAGAGATTTCTTTGTATTCATCTTAATCATCTTTGTAACCCTTATTCGTCAATACAATCTTATTCATTCTTTAAGTTCTAACAGGATTCAGCCCACGATTGTCTTTCCCCCAATCTAAACCTAACCTAAACTAGAGAGTGAGTTTTACCCCTCACATTTTGGCGCCGTCTGTGGGGAACAGATAATTGAATCCTTCACTCCGTAACTTGAGAATGGATCCATCCAACCAGGCAACGATCCCATCCATCTCTGATCCCATGATCCAGATCGACAGCTCACCGAACATGAGAGACCCGGATCCCCAGAATCCAGAACCTCGATCCGCCGATCACCGATCCGAGCAACAGCCTCCAGCTAACGCTCAACCGAACCAAACTGGAATGACCGACCCAAGGTCTTCCAGTGGGAACAACTCGGGGGTCACACACCCCAAAAACTCACAGCGTCAACCCGCTCTGAATCATTCGGAAGCTCAGCTATCCGAGATGCGTCGAATGATGGTACAATTGGTAGAAAGAGCTCAGGATAACGAGCGCACGTTGCAGCAGCTAACTGCTCGACAGCAACGGTTCGAGGAAGTGACTAGATTCTAACCGAGACGACTCATCTGTCGCAACGACAAGGATCAGGAGTCACCTTCCGAGACTGACTGACCAAATCCACCTTCCCTCGCGGATGCGTGGATTTTTCCCCAAACAGCACTGCTCGTGATGGGCAAGAGCATGTTCCCCGGACACCTCATACTGGGACAACCCCAGTATTCAGTCCACCTGTAACTAGAGCTATGGGAAGTAACGTAGCGACGACAAGCTCTTCACCCAATAGGGTTCACTAACAGAGCACACGATTACCACCTCTGCCACCTATTTTCAGGTCCGGAGAAGGAATGTATTTCCCTCCCATGGGAAGAACACCGGCTTCAGCTTACCCAAAATGGGAGCGCGATCCCTAATCGAGACAGCCACCCGAGGACGGAAGCTGATCCTACAGCTCACCCCTCTGGTCGCGTCCCTCAAGGTGGCCCTAGAGTTAGCGAGTGATTTAGCTCACCTAACGCTTGGGAGAACGACGACGCTCGACTCCATCAAGAAACTCCTCATCAAATTCATCATGACGACCCAGCCGTCCTTCCCCTAGAAGGACCTGAGGCTATTCGCCGATACATGGAGCAAACTCACGCTGCTCTCCAAAAGTTGAACGCTCAAGTATACAAAGCAACGAGCTCAGCTCCCGAAATCGAGAGCTTGATTGAGGAAACCCGTGGAACCTCATTCACGAACAAAATCGCGAGCTTTCACATAAGAGATACCCGAAAAATTAGGATCCCCGAATATGACGGGACCTCAGACCCAAAGGCTCATTTGAGAGCCTTCCGCTTAGCTATAGTGAAAGCTCACTTCACAAGAGAAGAATGCAAAGCAGGTTATTGCAGAACCTTTGCTGAGAACCTGGTCGGAACAGCTCTCGAATGGTTTTCAAGCCTTGAGCCAAACTCAATAGATAACTTCGACCAGCTCACCAACGCCTTCATGAAGCAATACTCAACCCATATCCTCAAGCAAGCTTCCGAGGCTGACCTCTGGAAAATCAGGCAAGGAATGGGAGATTCGTTACGAATCTACATCGAGAAATTCAGAGCAGTCAGAACTAAGCTCTCGAACCCCAATGATCAAGTTGCCATCGAAGCCCTTAGAAGAGGCCTCTGGTACAAATCAGAGTTCTGGTCCGAGCTAACGCTTAACCCTCCCCCAACTATCGATGATGCTCTTCACAAAGCATCGAGATACATTACCTTGGAGGAGGAAACAGCTGCACTGGATAAAATCCATAAGAAATCCCAGAATCACCCGAAAGGTAAAACCTCGGAAGCAAAAGGATCCTCTAGAAGAGGAAGCTCCCGGAATAATCAGACCAAGGGAGAACATTCTTATGCTGTCGAGGAAGTCCAACAGGAAAAACTTGTTACCGCGACAAGCAAAACCCCCTGGTCAAAAGGCTACGATGAGAACAAACACTGCTCTTACCACGATTGAAAAGGGCATTCAACCGAGGAATGCTGGGACCTCCAACGACAATTGGCAGCTAAATTCGTAGCTGGGGAACTGAAGGACGTGAAACTCAAAAAACCACCTCCTTACTAGAAAAGAGGTCCCAGAGACACCTCTCCAAAACGTGAAAGATCACCTGAGAAGGAAACAGATTCACCACCGCCAGCTCCCAAGAAAAGAGTTGACATTATTCTTGGGAAATTTCCCCAAGGGAAGAGTCTACAAATCGAGACCCTCCTAAGCAAACCACCGCCTCATTCGAGCCCCAACTCGAGAGTGGATTATATCCTCGGAGGCTCCGATATATGTCAAGACTCAGTTAATTCAATCAAGAGTCATGTACGGAAGGTTGTTTCTAATGCTTAATTTAAGCCTCCCAATCCCGAATCCAACACTAAGATTTCTTTCGGGGAGAGCGAGACATCAGATCTCGACAGACCTCACGATGACGCCTTAATCGTCACCCTGAACATAGCAGGTTACGAGGTGCCTAAGCTGATGATTGACACCGGAAGCTCGGTCGACCTTATCTTCTATAATGCCCTGAAAGGAATGGAAATAGATGACTATGAAATTATTGGTCAGAAAGCTAACCTTGTAGGCTTCTCCGGGGAAACAGTCACCTCTTTGGGAACTATCAAGCTCCTGGTCATAGCTGGAGGAATCATGAAAATGACCAATTTTGTGGTCATCGATAGGCCCTCTCCATTTCATGCGATCCTAGGAAAACCCTGGATCCATAAGATGAAGGCAGTAGCCTCCACTTATCACCAATGCGTGAAATTTCCAACACCTGACGGAATAACCACCGTACGAGGTAGCCAGAAGATCTCTAGGATCTGTTACTTGGGAGGATTCGGAATCCTCAAAGAATCACCCCAATAGCAATTACAGATCCAGGAAGGCCGAGAGATGCAACAAAATATTCAAGGTCCCCCTAGGAACCTAACCGAACGAGTTAGCATCGACGACTCTGATCCCGAGAAACAAGTGAACATCGGATCGGAGCTGCCTCTCGAAACGAAAAAGGAATTAATCGACTTCCTAAAAAGCAACGTCAAAACATTCGCATGGACCACCGGCGACATGAAGGGTATAGACCCAAATGTCACCACTCACAAGCTCAATGTAGATCCTACTTTCAAACCGATCAAACAAAAACGCCGTAAGCTAGGCCTCGAAAAAGCCCAAGCTATCATCCGAGAAGTACACTACCCCGATTGGCTAGCTAACCCCGTAGTAGTGAAAAAGAAAAACGGAAGTGGAGGATTTGTGTAGATTTCACCAACGTAAACAAGGCTTGCCCAAAAGATAGCTTCTCGTTACCTCACATCGATCGCCTCGTTGAGGCGACAGCTGGCCATCAGCTCTTGTCCTTTATGGATGCCTTCTCGGGATATAATCAAATCATGATGAATCCTGAAGATCAAGAAAAAACTGCATTCATAACCGAGTGCGGGCCCTACTGCTACAAGGTAATGCCATTCGGATTAAAAAACGTGGGAGCTACCTACCAGAGGCTTGTGAACAAAATGTTCGCTGGACAGCTTGGAAAACCATGGAGGTATACATTGACGATATGCTGGTTAAATCCTCGGCTGGGGAAAATCACATTTCCCACCTTTAAGAATACTTTGATATCCTAAACAAATACGATATGAAACTATACCCCGCAAAATGCACCTTTGGAGTGCCCTCGGGCGAATTCCTCGGTTACCTCATCACCAAAAGAGGTATCAAAGCCAATCCGAAACAGATAGCGACCTTTTTGGAAATGTCGTCACCTAAGACAACCAAGGAGGTACAAAGACTGACTGGACGAATCGCAGCTTTGAATCGATTTATATCTAAGTCCACCGATAAATGCCTCTCGTTCTACAAACTTCTAAAAAATAATAAGAAGTTTCTGTGGGACGAGAAACACGAGGAAGCTTTCAAACAACTGAAAGCTTACCTCTCCGAGCCTCCTATCCTATCCAAACCAGTAACAGGAGAACCCATGTACCTATACCTCGCCGTATCAACTGCTGCGGTTAGCGGCGTACTGGTACGAGAGGAGCAAAACGAGCAAACACCTATTTACTACTCAAGCAAAAGTCTAATAGACGCCGAGACCAGATACCCCACCATGGAGAAGTTAGCTCTGGCAGTCGTAACAACTGCCAGAAAGCTACGACCTTACTTCCAATCACACTCGATCGTGGTAATGACCTCACAGCCAATACGCACAATTCTGCACAGCCCTAGCCAATCAGGACGATTGGCTAAGTGGGCCATAGAGCTCAGCGAATACGACATCGAATATAGACCCCGAGCAGCCATAAAAGCTCAGGTCCTCGCTGACTTCATCATCGAGCTATCGTCCGAACAACTAGATCCGAGAGCTGAAGCTCCGGAATGGAGCTTGTATGTCGACGGAGACTCATCAAAACAAGGTTCTGGAATCGGTCTGAGGCTGACTTCGTCAGCCGGAGAAACCATCGAGCAATCCTACAGGCTCGAATTTAATGCTTCAAATAACGAGGCCGAATATGAAGCATTAATCGCAGGGTTAAGACTCGCCCTAAGCCTCGGAATCCGAGAGCTGAATGCCTACAGTGACTCACAGCTGGTAGCTAGCCAGTTTCATGGGGAGTACGAAACAAGGGACGAAAGAATGGGGGCATACCTCGAAGTCGTACAAAGCCTCACCAAACAGTTCAGAAAATTCGAGCTAACGAGAATCCCACGAGGAGAGAACTCCTCAGCAAATGCGTTGGCCGCATTGGCGTCCACATCAGACCCCATAGTAAAACGAATCATACCCGTAGAGTGAATCGAAAAACCAAGCATCGACATAGCTACCAAAGCTGAGATCGATAGCAAACCAAAAGAGCGAACAGAAGGTAGCTTCTCTGAATCAGCAGCAACCCAAGTCCTAACAACATTCTGGTTCCCAAAAACCAAAACTCGCAAATTCAAAAAGCACACCACCGGGGGCACGACCCAGCCTCCAAGCACACTTGTCTTCAGAGTAAACACTCGCAGAACGAGATACTCCCCTGAACCTGAAACTTCAGCCGAAGACACGATCCCAACCCCGGAAGTTAACAACATTCCTCCGGAATTAAGTTCCAAGGGACCTAACCGAAGGATTACCCCTGGGGGCACGACCCTCGGCCGCAATAACATCCAGGAACCTGATCCAGCACAAGGACCTCCTTCGTCCCTTCACGACAAAATCATAGGAAGAGAGGACTGGAGAATCCCAATCATGCAGTATATTTCGGAGGGCAGGGTCCCCCCCATAAATGGGAAGCTCGAAAACTCAAAGCAATAAGCGCAAGATACTGCATAATGGAATCTATCCTTTGTAAGCAAAGCGTATCGGGACCTTACCTGAGATGCGTCCACGGCCTCGACGCTATTAAACTCATGAAAGAAATGCATGACGGCTCCTGTGGAAACCACTCCGGTGGTAGAGCCTTAGCTATCCGAATCAAAAGGCAAGGCTATTTCTGGCCCACCATTATCGCTTACTGTGAGGTCTACTCATCCTCATGCGATAGATGCCAGAGGCACGCACCTTTTATACATCAACCGTCAGAAAAATTATCCTCGATATCCGCCCCATACCCATTCATGAGATGGTCCATGGATATCGTAGGACCACTAGTCGTATCAGGAACATGAAGGCAGAAGCTACGCTTCCTACTAGTCCTAACAGACTACTTCACAAAATGGATAGAAGCTGAAGCCTTCCAACAGGTAAATAAAGTCGAAACCGAACGGCTCGTATGGAGAGACATCATTTGCCGCCACGGCGTCCCATACGAAATCGTAACCGATAATGGGTCACAATTCATATCTAACGACTTTAAAGACTTCTGCGACAAGTGGAAAATTCGCCTCACCATGTCAACACCACGATACCCTCAGGGAAATGGCCAGGCGGAGGCTGCTAATAAATCAGTATTAGCAAAGCTCAAGAAACGCCTCGGAATCGATAAAAGTTCGTGGTCCGAAAGGTTACCCGTAGTGCTCTGGGCATGCCGAACCACCCCACGAAGAGCTACGGAAGAAACCCCTTTCTCCCTAGCCTACGGGATGGAAGCCGTCGTTCCAGCTGAAACCATCATAGGGAGCCTCCGCCGAGAGCTCTGTACGACAAATCCCGAAGCTAACAATCAGCTCTTATCAGATCACCTCGATCTCATCGAGGAACGACGGGATCAAGCATTGCTTCGCATCCAAAACTATCAGCAAGCAATGGCTCGACATTACAATTCCAAGGCCAGGTCCCGACAATTCGCCGTAGGAGACCTGGTACTCAGAAAAGTTTTTAACCATACCAAAGAGCCGAACGCCGGAAAGCTAGGGACCAATTGGGAAGGCCACTACCAAATCATCCATGTGATACGACCAGGCGTTTACAGGCTCATGAAGGTACGAACCGGGGTACCCGAAATCTGATCATGGAATGCCATGAATCTCAAGAAATACTACCATTAGGTAGCTAAAATCCATCGAACTACGTTTGCCTTGATCCCTTGACTGGGTACGTAGGCAGCTCCGTCATGAGTGAAGCCCCAACCTCATCTCTACGCACTCATCTTAGCATCCAAAGGAGGTGTGTGTTCAGAACACCCAGCTCAAACTATTAGTTCCATGATTATTATGTATTCCATCAAAGTTATCAATAAAAATATCTACATTCAAGCATCTCATGTTCTATCAAACAAGTAAAATCAGGTCCTGGCAAACCCGGACCTAAGGTCTTAAAACCCGACAAACAAAATCAGGTCCCGGCAAACCCGGGCCTAAGGTCTTAAAACCCTACAAATACAATCAGGTCCCGGCAAACCCGAACCTAAGGTCCCGAAATCCTTCGAATAAATCTAGGTCCCAGCAATCCAGGACCCAAGGTCTTAAAATCCTACTAACAAAATCAGGTCCCGGCAAACCCGAACCTAAGGTCTTAACATCCTATTAATAAATCCAAGTCACGGTGAACCTGAACCTGAGATCTTGAAATCATGTTAACAAAACCAGGTCCCGGCAAACCCGGACCTAAGGTCTTAAAATCCTACCAATATAATCAGGTCTCGGCAAACCCTGACCTGAGGTCTTAAAATCCTCCAAATAAATCCAGGTCACGGTGAACCTGAACCTGAAATCTTAAATCCTTCGAATAAGCTCAGGCCCCTACGAACCTGAGTCTAGAAACTCAAAAACTTTAATAAGTTTCGAAGACTTGAAAATGTTCAAACGAATTCAGATATACGATAAGCTATTCTTAATGGCTTCAAAGGCTACTTAAAAAGATTTGGATCCCTAAAAGATTTTGGTCCAGTCATGGAAATCAGTTCTGATAACCCAAACGACCAAACATAACTCGGATCT
Organism: Moricandia arvensis; assembly: GCA_905132765.1. NCBI lineage: Eukaryota > Viridiplantae > Streptophyta > Magnoliopsida > Brassicales > Brassicaceae > Moricandia > Moricandia arvensis. The sequence continues at coordinate 169,820 of CAJHQP010000113.1, forward strand.
AAGTAAAATAAACCAAAAACAATTTAAATAACTTGAAACCAAGATTAAAACCGAGAAATGAAACAAGGTTTAAAAGCCTCCTCAGGCCATTAACGATTCAAAAGATCTTAACACAGCAAAGGTTTAAAAGCCTCCTCAGGCTATAAGTCTTAAAACATAAGTAAAAGCCCGTAGGGCAGGCATCCTAAATACAAGAGGAATAACAGGTCTTCAACCTTCTTGACCATCACCGCCAGAAACCTTCGAAGCATCACGATCCTCCTCGATCGCCTCGCTATCCGGGACATCTTCATCCATCCCCTTGCCATCGCCTCCCGGAATCATGTCAACTGGGGCTAAATCAAGACCCACCAAACCTAAATTAGAACCATATCCTCCAGAAAAGGACAGATTAAACGTGTTAACATCAAAAGTACATGAGCACTCTGAGAGTTGAGGAAGAGGAAGCTTGCTGACCGAGAACTCAGAAACCTGAGATTTCTCGTAGGCAGCAACCGCTTCTGGCATCATAGACATCAAACGATTATACTCATTCTCAGCACTTTGAATCTCATTTGATAGCAAATCCTTCAAGAGATCCGTATTCGCTTGAAGGTCCTGGGCGTAGATCTGAAGATCAGCCTCATCCTTTTTCTTGGAGAACTTCTCTTTAACAGAGATAAGGATCTTATTGTAAGCATCAATGACCTCCTTCTTTCCCCTTCTAACAGCAAATTTAACTTCAGCCTCCTTATTCTTCTGACTGACTTGAGACAAAGCAATCAAATCCTGGACCTGTTGCTCAGCAACCCTTCGAATTTCAAACCAAGCCTCTCAACTTCGGATTGCAGCATCGCCACATGAGCTCTGGCCTGGTCACGCTCAATCTTAGTAGTCTTAACCAACTCGGTGACCTCGGCTAGCTCCTCAACACCTGGAGCGTTACTCACTGCTTCCTCAAACTTGAATTGAGCCCTATTAACAGCACCAGCCAACTACAGAGAAACAAGTACCAGAAATAAATATCTCTCTAAGAAAAGTGACAAAAAGAGGGACAAAAACCCGTACCTGACCCATGTAGTGAGCAATCTCAATGAACTCATCCTTGTTAGTCAGATTGCTAACGGGGGGAAGAGAACAACATGTCCGCTTCATGTGCCTCATCAGCGTAGCCAGACCCCACGGATCATCAAGAATCGATTCAGGCTTTGAATGCGCACAATTCCACCCAACGGTTCCTCCCCTCGAGGATGATGAAGAGGACCTGGAAGGTTTGTCACCTTGATCGGTTCGTGACCTCTTGCTTATGGGGAGGTCAGTCTCAGAAAGATCTTTGGTCATCTGAGGCTCAACTCCCGTGACCCGAACGTCAGGACGAGGAATTGTCTCCTGAGCTCCCTGTTCTTCAGTAGGGTTAGCATCCTTAACCGAAGAAGAAGCTCCATCGTCAAGAACCTCTTTCACAGAGCTGATTAAAGATCCTCCATGGATCTTCTCACTTCCACGAGAGGTGCTGGCTGCTTTCGCTGGTCTACCCCTAGATCGGAACGACGGTTGAAGAGGCATCTTGGTTGATCGAGTTCTTTCAGTTTCAGAAGTACTAGCTCCCGTTGAAATGTTACCACCGTGTCACCTTCAGAAACTGCGTCAACAAACTCTTTCAGAACTCAAACATCATAAAAACAAGTTATATATATGAAGCTAAATAAGCATATTACCTTCCAACTCTGCAATCGGGATTGGAGTTATGAAAGAAGCGTGATATCGATCCGGAAACCTGGCCGCACCTATTCGGGAGGTAGTGTACGACGCCCAGGTGCACAGAGTTTGCTGTAACTTCCGAAAGAGAGCCCTGGTAAACTTGCCAGTAAGCGTGGGAGGATCTTCAATATCTGTAAATGATACAAGGCATACATCAGGATACTACAAATATAAGTATATGAATGCAATCCTAGTAATCCTAACCAGAAGTATCATACCAAACGGTCCTAAGGGCACGACCCACAAGAACCGTTGAAGGGTCAATCTTCACATAAAAATACTTCTTCCGCCAATCGTCATCGCTGCTGGAAAACTTAAAGATACCTAACCTGGGACGACCCGCGAGATAATAGGTCCCGCTACCTCCCTCTTTCGAAGCACTCTCCTTTATCGAAAAGAGGCTCATCAAATCGTTAATCCCAACAGCGACTCCTTCCTCTTTGGACCTAGTAAGGAAACCATTTATCACCCTGATAACGGAAGGAAAAAGCTGGGGAAGGGCTAGTTGGTAGTGATCGAGGAGATCTAGTAGAAGGTCAGGGAGAGGAAATCTAAGATGACTCTTGGATATGTAGTTCTCGTGAACACAGAACCAGCCTTCTAGGGTCGTCTCGGGGGTTTCGTGATCTTCACAAACCCTAGCTAACTCCTTACGACCCAGAGCCTGAACCATAAGGTTAACTACCTCATGACTCCTCAACGCCGAAGGCGAGTGGGATCCGGAGGGTAGATTCTCACCGGAACCACCGGTCCTTTTGGTTCGTTTGGAAACTTTCTGGGCTATCGATTCTTTAGCTTTCTTCCTCTTATCAGCCTTCTTCATGGATTCACCCACCTCTTGTTTCACCTTCATAATTCGAGCACCGGTGGCAGAAATTCCGGTTTCACCAGAGCTTTCTTTCGGTCCAGATATAACAGGGAACGAAGAAAAGAGATTAGGAAAAATAAAAAGAAACTGGAATTGATAAACTAGAATTCGCGGAGTAAAACTTTAGAGAGAATCAACTCGAACCTCGTTTCGAACTTATAAGAAAAATGCTGTAAAAAAAACAGTAAAATAGAAAGAACCAGAAGGAGTTACCTGGGGAAACTGAATCAAGGCATGGAGAGAGTGGGGAAGTTGGAGTTAATGTAAACAGCTTTATATCCCATCAAGCCTCGAGAATCGGAGGATAATTTTTTCAAAATCCTTTTAATCTGAGTCGTTGATTTCGTTAAGTCCAATCGTATCCGTCGGATCAAGTAAAAGATATCCTCGAGAGAAGATCACAAGTAATCATTATCTCAACGAAAAATTAAGATTCGGCGGCTAGGTCTAGCTCCCGAGAAAAGTATCTTTTCTCGAAAGCTGGGGGCAACTGTTGGGCCCAAATATGGCCCGTTAGCTGAAATTAGCGGATCAATCAAATTAAGCCTAATAATGGGCCACGCGTGAAGTGTCGTTTCAAAGGAGAATGGAGCTCACCTAAGGACGGAGGCTACTTCCAAAGATTTCGATAAAAGAGGTCACGATAAAGAGGTCACGAGGAAGAGGTCCGGCTTCTCTCGCAGGAACCTAATAAATCAGCCTAGGATACGAAGATAGAGGCGTATGATTCGGTCAAAAGGAAACTGTTGCAAATCCCTCAGTTTACGGAGGCGATATCGGAGACTAATCAGGAGAAGTTAAACGGGACCTGAGGCTATTTAAAGGAGGAAGAAATGAAGAGAAAAGGACGGACTTTCTACGAATTTTCACATATATTATCATTCAAAAATCATTTAGAGATTTCTTTGTATTCATCTTAATCATCTTTGTAACCCTTATTCGTCAATACAATCTTATTCATTCTTTAAGTTCTAACAGGATTCAGCCCACGATTGTCTTTCCCCCAATCTAAACCTAACCTAAACTAGAGAGTGAGTTTTACCCCTCACACCGGACATACCTATAATGATGCCCTCAGTTCATCTAACTTGGGTCTCATCCCAAGCGGCAGATTCAACTCTTCCCAAAACGCTTTGTATTGGTCAGGTTCAAAATCTTTTTTTGCATTGTATTTGTGTTTAACCCGCTGATCTCACCAAATTCGTGTAAACTAAACCTGATAGATTCATCACCAACAAGACTCCAAATATCCTTCTTATATACTCACAATTGTTTACATAGTAGATAGTGTAGAGTCCTACCAAACCACACGCTTTTGCATTCAGCTAGCTTAGCAATTATTCCAATAGGAAACTGCTTCAAGTGTTCCCACACTTCCCATCTGATTGCTTCTCTAACATGATGGAATTCTTCCATATGGATATTGTGATTAATCTCTTTATTTTCTAGATTAGAAGCTCCTTCAGCGTAAAGTCTTGGAGGGTAATCTCGTGCTTGATCTTCAGAAACATCCATCTGATCATAAAACACATATATAACTCAACCACAATATTAAACTAACTCAGCCACAACATAATATATAACTCAACTGAAATAGAAAAATTACTCAACCACAACATAATATATAACTCAGCCGAAATAGAAAACTAACTCAACCACAACATAATAAATAGAAAATAACCCAGCCACAACATATTATATAACTCAGCCGCAATAAAAAACTAACTCAGCCACAATGAAAAAATAACTAAGCCACAACATTATAAATTACTCAACCACAATATAAATCAAAATCAGTCACAACATAAATCAAACTCAGTCACAACATACCGGAGATGTTTTTGTAGATACGATTATGGTGAAGACGATTTCGTAGAAACGCTTACGGAGAAGACAATTTCGGTGAAGACGATAACGGAGAAGATAGTTCGAGACGATAAACAACAATCTGGACTAAACGGTTGACGAAGAGAGAAAATTATGTGTTACGAAGATAGAATTTTTTTACCACCAAAATTATGATGACGGTTGATTGTCTTCTCTCTCTCTTTTGGTCACAAAAATTATTGATGTGGATACACAAATTAGTGACGGGGATTTTTTAATTAAAATAGAGAAATTACTTAATAATAACACATATTTTCTATGTAATGACTAGAATAACATACACAAACAAAGAAAGAAAGAAATGTGACTTGAATCTGTCACTAGAATCTACTACAAAGGGAGTGAATGTCCCAAGATTTGCTTCTTTAATTATGTGTAGATACACAGGTAAATCATGGTAGACACTCTTTGCGGATCCCCTAACCAATTCTCTTGCACATATCAGTGCCCGGTGAGCTTTCCAGTAGTCAATCTATCATTTACAATAGTAAGCAACTGTTAGAAATAAACCAAGTTTTTGAGTTCAAAAGTAAATGAAAGAAACCTTTATTACAAAGCACATGTTAAGGGACTGTTGTACATGTGTTATCAAAATAGTTGGCTCCACTCCGCCAATGAATTCAATGTATAAAGATCCTAGAATATTTGGTGTTGCTTGTCTTCAACGAGCTGATCTTTCTGTAACTGAACAAGTATGTTCAAAAACATAGTTGTGTATGGTAAAGCGAGGAGTATCACTTGTTAGTGATGATCTTACCTTCCAACTACAGCGTCAAACCCAACACTTTAAGATTAGCAGAGTCCGTGTTGAGTACTCGACATCATAATCAAACTGTTGCAGTATCGTCAATATCTTGAGTCGTGTTTTTATTGCAGACTTGGAGTCAAAACTTTGGCCAACAACTATATTTAGTGAATTTAGTTGTTGCCTAACATGCGGAGTCACTTCCTTAGCCTTTCTTAATTTAGTCGCTAACCCAATCTTTGGCTTATACACTTTCTTCATCTCTATTTCTACTTCTGGAGTTAATCCGTAGGCTATAAAATCCTCATCATCTGATGTTGCACCATCTGAATCGTCACAGTAGTCAAACCGTTCGCTGTCAGTGTCTAAGTCTTCGACATAATTATCAGATTGGTTGATATGTTTCATCGTCTTCATGTTGCTTCTGAAAGTGACCTCCATGAACTTTGCCAAATTTTAGGAGATTGAAAAAAACCTTGCAATTCTTGAAAAATCTCAATTTTAATTGGGGATGTGTCACAAGTTAGCTTCATCACGCTCTTTCTGCTAAGCATGTAACTCAATCTGATATTAACATGTCTCTTATCTAATTTGTAGTTCTCTTAAACCATGTTAATCATATCTTCAAACCTTGTGTTGTCTTTGACTGAGATTACTTTGCTTCCTCATCTGTTATCAACGTGAAACATCCACTTATCCTTCTCGAATAACCACTGGCCACAAACGGTTTTAACCTTCTCCATCGTTTTTTTTTTGGATTAACGTGTAATAGCCACTTGTCCAAAAAATAATCGTGACTTGGAGAAGAAGAAGAAGTTTTACGGCTAAACCTAGAGTCTAGTAATTGGTTGTAGGTGTTGGTCGAAATTTAGTTTTGGTTAGAAATAACCAGAATTTGTTAATTTTAATTAGTTAACCGATTCCATAATTAACTGATTCTGGATAAAAAAATAGTCTGTGACTCCTAAAAAATCTGCAGTAACTACATTAAAGTCTGCTATCACATAAAAGTCAGTTTTGTTATTAAACGAAGAAAATATAATTTTGCAACCAATTATACTTATTTTGAAAAAAAATTTGTTTGTTAACGAAGAAAAAATAAGTCTGCTATCACATAAACAAAAAAAAATCAGCCAAATTATAGAAAAGTTTACGAGATAAATCTGTATGCAAGTATGAAAGTTTTCAACATATTATAAATCTGTTATAATAAACCAAAATATGCCATTAAAAATACGTCGACATAAATAAATTTGTGAACGTAATTAAATCTACCATCATGTGTGGTAGACTTGCTTAGAAGGTTTGTGACGGTATGAAGTCTACGACACTAAGTCTTTGTGAAGGAATAAATTTGTCACTGTTTGATAAAACTGCCATCAAGTATCGCAGAGTTTTAATAGCAGACTTATTTTACTGTTTGGTTAAAAACAAAATCTTTACTTGGCGTGGTAAAAAAAATTCTAAAACTTTTTTTTTGTTAACAAAGAAAATAAGGACATTATGAGTATAAAAATTAATTTAATATTAAAAAATTGTACATTATTATTGTAATAAACACATAATTTAACGTTATTTTAGTATTCTTTCCTTAAAAATAATTTAAATTAAAAAAATCAAAAGATTGTAATTTACTAGGGATCTATTTAAAATTTACAGACAAATGAATATAACCAAAATAGATCCAATTACATATGGACATGGGCAACTAATGGTCGGTCCACCCATTTGACAGCTATATTCATAAATATTCTAATAATTTTTTAAAAATATATATTATTTTAATAATATAACAGTTTTTTATGTTATTCTAGTCATTTTCTATTTTTTTCTAAGCACTAATTGTGTGTGTCATGCACTCCTGCATGCGGAATACATATTGTCACGGTTGTGACTATTTTTTTGAAAAGGTCACGGTTATGACTTGTGAGCTAATATTGTCGAGTCTTGCAAATCATGCAGTTTTCTTGAACTCTTTTTCACATATCGCCACTACAATTTATATGTCGTTTTGCCTAATGCTAGGAAGCGGATCAAACCCTTTACGTTTGACCTGCTTTGCTGTAGGTAAACTATATTTTTAATCTGCTTGACTCACAAGAAAAAAATATCAAATCTGCATCCATTCCACTTAAATTAGTGGTGATCAGTGAGACCTGCAAGTAATACTATATAACTAAATATTTATATTTATTTATTTTTTTATTAAAAATATAAAATATATGTTTATAAATAAAAAATTCATTTTGTAATATTTTATGTAAGAAATTCTTTTTTCTAAAACATTGCAAATTAGCGGACAACCATAGTTTAATTTTGAAAGAATCGCACTTGCCCAACATAAAATACTCTCAACATGTACTTTCACCTGCACCTGCACCCGCACCCTCAGTTGTAATATTCTAAATCGGCTGATCCACATCCACATTATTACAGGTCAAATGGGACAAATCTTTCGGGTATTGATTAAAGTTCAGAACTCTAGTTATATCAAATAGGAAATTTGTCAAAAATATCAATTTCGTTGTACCACTTTTCATGTTTATCTTAATCACTTTTATTCTTATTTTTTAAGAGAAAAAAATACATTTATAACTTTCGAATTAATTAATCTAAAACTTATGGTTTATAGTTGAGGGATGAGATAGGGTAAGGTAGGATTTAGAAATGTAAAATTTAAAATTCTAATTATTAAAAAAAATTACCTCTTAAAAAATGATACTTATGAAATCTCTCTTTAATTAAATTAAAAATGAAAAATGGTACTAATAATGTGATTAACATGAAAATTCCCCTATCAAATATATAGACACCCAAAATACACCATCTTTGATATCAAACACAAAATATTCGAACTTAAAAAAAATCGTTGTGATTCATGCTATGCAGACCCGACTAGTTTTTTTATTAGTTTTGTATTTTTCTTGTAACTTATTAGTTTTGTATTTTAGGTTCTAAAGTTTGGATTTATTAGTGAAATGGTCTAATTTATATACACGATATTTTGGTTTTCAAAAAGTTGAGCATGCACATGGCTCATATATACTATGAGTCTGGGCTGATGCAGTGTTCTAAGAGTTTGGTGTTTTTATTTAGAGTTTTGTTATTGGGCTCACCTCTTAGGGTGAACATGAAAGTTCACTAACCAATAGTATTTAGTTATTTCATATTTAATATTTTTTTTAAAAGAAAATAAAATAATAAAAATTTGTTAAGTTATGTTATGTTTTTAAATAAATAGAAAATAGTAGTAATTACTAAAAAAAGAATTTTTTTAATATTGTTAACGCTACTAGCAAAAAAATAAACTTTAAATCCTAAACACTAAACCATAAACTTTTGGGTAAATCTTAAACCTATAGGTAAATCATAAACATTAAATCTTTAATCATAACCCTAAATCAAACCATAAACCTTAAATCTTAAACACTAAACCTTAAACTCTCGGGTAAACCATCAATCTTTGGGTAAATCATGAGTTTTCGGGCAAATCGTAAATCCTAAGGTTTATGATTGATCCAAAGATTTTTAGGGTTTAGGATTAAAGGTTTATAGTTTGGTTTAGGGCTTAAGATTAAGAGTTTAGGGTTTAGTCTTTAAGGTTCATCCATAGGTTCAAGATTTACCCAAAGATTCAGGATTTACCCAAGAATTTTGGATTTAGGATTCAATATTTTGCTAATGCGTTAGCAATATTAAAAAAATCATTTTTTAGTAATTACTTCTATTTTTATTTATTTTAAAAACATATAACTTCACAAATTCTTATTAATTTGTATTTTTTCTTAAAGATATTGAATCTGAAATAACCAAATATTATTGGTTGGGGAACATACATGTTTATCTTCAGGGTGAAAAATTTTCTTAGTATTAACCCTTAGGGTGAACTTGTAGGTTTACCAACCAATAGTATTTAATAATTTTAAATTCAATATCTTTTAAAAAGAAAATAAAATTATAAGAATTTGTTAAGTTATATTATATTTTTAAGTAAATAAAAAATAGTAGTAATTATAAGAATTTGTTAACACCATTAACAAAATACTAAACCCTAAATCCTAAACTCTTGGGTAAAACCCTGAATTCATGGGTAAAACTTAAACATTACACCCTTAATCCTAAACCTCAAACCAAAACTTAAACCATTAATCCCTTAAACCAAAATCTAAACCCTAAATCCTAAACACTAAACCCTAAATCTTAGGGTAAACTTTGAACCCTTGGGTAAACTCTGAACTTTTGAAAAAAATTTAAACCCTAGGGTTTATGATTTCTTCAAAAGTTTAGGGTTTAGGATTAAAAGTTTAGAGTTTGGTTTGGGGTTTAGGATTAAGGTTTTAGTGTTTAAAATTCATCCAAGTTTCAAAGTTTAATCAAAGATTCATGGTTTACCCAAGAATTCAAGGTTTATGGTTTAGTATTTTGCTAACGACATTAACAATATTAATAAGAATTTTGGTAATTACTACTATTTTCTATTTATTTAAAATTCTTATTATTATTTTTTAAAAGATATGAATCTAAAATAACTAAATATTATTGGTTGGTTCATGCTAAGGGATGAATCCAATAACAACTCTTTTATTTATTATGGTGAAATAGAGGAGATGATCAAGATTGAGTCTTTCTTCATGAATTTTTCATTCTCTTTGTTTACCCTAGTTTGTGCTACTTTGGAATTCTAAATATGCTGTGATAAGTTTGTAAGTAAAAATACTTTATAAAATAATTTTAAGGTGCATCTTTTGGATTACTGGTGGACTTTAGCTTCTCTGCTAAAAGTACTAAACATTTCCAAGTTCTAAGATAATCTCTTTCTTTGACCAAAAAAAAAAGATAATCTCTTTCTTGTTTAACTGTTAGCACTTTACCTTTTTGTTTGTCAGTAACACTTTTTCCTTCAAAAAAGAATGAAACCAATTGCCAGAAAAAAAATCCACTACGTATAATTAATATTGAGAATTCGACAAAAAAAGCACGAACTTTACACAAATTGCCCAAAGAAACATGTATTCGAACTTGGCCAAAAGAAACATGTACTTTTGTTGATTATGTTAGTTTATTAAGAAACTTACAATTGACTTGCCAATTTAACACACCGTTAATGATCAGTTAAGACTGTGTTAACTCGACGTTAAATGTTGGCGTTAAGTGAAACAACGTCGTTTTCAAATGAAACATGTATTCGAACCTGGCCAAAAGAATCTCATTTGAAAATAAAAAGAAGTAGACCCCTAGATTTGAACTCGGGTTGATTGGAACAAATGGCAAGGTATTTTACCACTGGGCTAGTGACATTTTCAATGGATTTACTAACACATTTATATTTCTTTAGTACTGATTGAATATGAAATAAATTCTCTAAAAACTTAAAAAGATCTTTACAATTTTAAAATAAAGATTTTTTTATAAAATTAATTTTGAAATTAAAATTTAAAAAAAAAATCTTTAAAAAAATCAAAAATCTTCCAAAATTTTCAATTTTTTAAAAATTCCAAAATATTTAAAACTTTAAAGAAAGTGCAAAATATTGAAGTTACAAGTATCAGCTAAAAATTAAAATCGCACTCATAATGGGTACAATATTTATTTTAAGCATTTTAATTTAATTTTAATATGTAGGTATCTTTTTATGTGTGTAAAATTAATTTCAATTTTTTATCAATTTTTTTAAATAAAAATGAAAAATTTGGAAGATTTTTGATTTTTTTAAAGAAAAAAAATTATTTTAAATTTTTATTTCAAAAATATTTTTATAAAAAAATATGTATTTTTCAAATTTTAAAAATTGTAAAGATCATTTTAAGTTTTTAGAAAATTTATTTTATATTCAATCAGTACTAAATAAATGTAAATGTGTTAGTAAATCCATTGAAAATGTTACTAACCTAATGGTAATATACCTTGTCATTTTTCATTTTATATTCAATCAGTACTAAATAAATGTAAATGTGTTAGTAAATATATTGAAAGTGTTACTAACCTAATGGTAAAATACATTATCATTTATTCCAATCAACCCGAGTTCAAATTTAGGAGTCTACTTCTTTTTATTTTCAAATAAGATAAAATAATTATTTTCTGTTAAATTTACTGACGGCGTGCTAAATTAGCAAGTCAACGAAATATTGTTAATTAATTCTAAAGTCAATCAAAGTTTTGTATTTTTTTGGTTAGTCCAAAAATTCATTTTTTTTGTCCATTCGTGCAAAATTGATGTTTTTTTTTTGCTGAATTCTCAATTAATATTATTAATATTATGAAGTACCAAGTAAGTTCTGAAGAGAAATTCTCCACAAAGTTAATATTTCTTACTACAACTCAAAAACAAACTAAACGCCAGCGAATAACAGAATTTTTTGGTTTACATTGTGCGTGTGTGTGTATGCGCATTACACGAAACGTTTCTTGAAGAGTTGGTGTCGTTTTGTAGGGTCTTTAGGTTTCCTGGATTGTTGACCAGAAGATTTGTGACGGCCAGAGTTGAATTCCTGGTACACAAATCCTTTTGCACCCGACATTTCACTCATCAGCCCCTTCCTCCGTCTCGCTGCTTGCAAGGCCATTCCGTCTGTGTCTTCTTCCAGTTGCTCTAAACCAACCAAGTCATCTCCAGCATTCAACACCTGTGTGGATCAGTTTTTTAATCCATACCGACCATCGACAAACCATGAACCAAGAACATATCAGGACTCAAATGAATAAAAACAAACTGCGTTTGTTCGTAACTCATTAACAAAAATCAATTCTATTAGATATTTTATTTTTAAATCAATATCATAGAATCTATGAAAATGTACACTGTCACAAATAAAAACCTTTACTCTTCTTAATATACTTGTTTTTCTTCAAAATATTAATTATATGTTCGTTTTCTTGGTTTGTATTTAAATTATATTTCAAGATTATTTCTACTGAAAAGTTCGTAACATTTTTGTAAAATAAATAAAAACATGTAGATTTAGTTTTAACTTTTATTTATAATTTAACTTAACGAACAAGGTTGACGGTAGGGTTTTAAAAACATTGGTGCGGATCATAAAGAGACTTTAAAGTTGGTTAAGAATAACAACTAACAATGTAACTTATTATAGAGAGGCTTTAAATGTGGAATGTGAGAGGGAACAAACCTTGGCGAGAAGGGATAACTGTTCTTCTTGACTGTGGTAGCTTAAGCTTGAACCAGCATCAGCAGGTGGAAGACTTGTTATAACTTTGAAGCTGTAACCTTGGTCGATCAAGAACTGCTGTCTTTTCGTTGAATAATACATTTCCTGCACATTTTCATGAGATTCAGCATTCACGAGATCATAAAAACTCAAACTACACTAGTGACTTTTGTCTGTCCTTATTACCTGTGTATCTGTAGAAACAAGTGAGTAGAAGAATGCATTGTACTCTTCTTTTCCACCAGCCATTCTATCTTCAATTTTACCCTGTTTTTGAAATTAGAAAGTAATTATCTTGGATTCAACTAACCAAAAAGGAACTAGGAGAGACAACGTGATGAGCAAAAGAATATCAGAAATCAAACCTTGGCCCTAAGAATACGACCCAGACGCTGAGCCTCTTGACGTCTAGAACCAGCATGTGACGAAATCTGGATGATCACATTAGCTTCAGGAATATCTATGGAGTTATCACCAACCTGAAGTAAAAAAAAAAATCCATTATTGTTAAGTTCCTCTGTGAACATGGAATAAACAGACATCTATAATTCCAAGTTAAGGGAAATGTAAAAATGCTACTATACCTTTGACAAGAAGACGGTGTTCACGTCTTTACTGGTTTTAAACGCCTCTAGAATTTTGGTTCGTTCGATATGGCTACAGATTAAACAAAGGAGGAACTATCAGTGCTTCTCATTAATTGAATGTATCACGCAAAAGTGTGTTTTCAATACAAGTTCTTTAACGAACCTGGTTGCACCATAAATCATCGGTTTGCGGAGTTTCATTGCATACTCTGTAAGTGCAAAAAGATTGTCTGCGAAGACAATGATTTTGTCCCCACGTTGTTGTTCATGGAAACGTATAAGAAACTCACAGGCTCTGAACTTGTTGGGGTTCATGACATAGAGTGCCTGCAGATACCAAAAGACAAGATGTACATGTCAGACCAACTGAAGTGGCTCATATTCCATAGATAATTCCTAGGTACTGATCATATACTAGCATTTGCCAAATTATGAGTCCGGCACACTCAAAGACCCTATCATATGAATGTATACTATACTTAAATCTTACCGACTACAAAAAATTCATGGATCCTACTGCATCAGATTGACCAAACATACGAGATCCAATATCCAACAATAAAACAGAGAACAATATTGAAAAGCTTATATTCATGAACCTGTTTTTTCTTGGAGTTCTCTTTCTTCAGATATTCTGCAAAAAACTCTTTGGTCATAGGACACCATACTTCAGCACACTGAACATTTGCAATAAAGCCTCCTTTAACTAAATCTAGCCAATTGGCTTCATATAGTTTCGGGCCAATGAGGAAGTTCAAATCTGTAATCTTTTCGTCTTCTCTCACAAGAGTGGCGGTAAGTCCTAGCTTGCAGTGAGATTTTGTGATACTAATGACTTTCCTAAACATTTGGGCCGGAACCACATGCACCTATAAAAGCATACCTCTTGAATGAATTCTTGGCTAAACAGTGGAAACACCTTCTTAGTGAACCACATATAACTTTTCCGCAAATGCATAAATCATACTGAGAAAACTATTTGATTACCTCGTCCATGAGCAACAACCCCCACTCTCTGTTTCTCATTTCTTCTATGATCTTCTCTGATTCCTCAGATCGTTTACCACCAAAGGCAACCATATTATAAGTTGTCACAACAACACCAGCATTTCCACGGAATCGTTCTTTACTATCAGAAGTGAAACGGCATATCTGGTCATCTCTTATGGTAGACCATAGCTTGAACTGGAAGGCCCACTGATCCACCGAGACAGCATTCGTAGCCAAACAAAGACAACTCTTTTTTATACGAGCAGCTGCAGAAACACCAACTAGAGATTTACCAGCACCACAAGGCAACACTATAATCCCAGATCTTGCTCGTCCTGCAAAATCATGATTCTAAATCGGTCACATTCTCTCACAAGAAATCACGAATATTTATTGGAGTTCACGGGAACATGCAAATATAAATGTCCCATCAAGTTCAGAAAATGCGGTATGAAAACAAAAGAGACGTGGACAGTAATACCGTTCCCAAACATTTTGCTCAAACTTTTTTCCTGGTACGGCCTTGGCTGAGCATGTGGCTTCAGTTCCATGTCAAGATCAGGATTAACCTGATAGACACCATCATCAAGTTATTAAACAATCATGAACATGTAGTGGATATCATATGTTGAGCAAAATAGGCCTGAAGTGTATTTTTTCAACTCACGTTGTCGTTCCTGAAGTCATATTCCTCTAACATAGGGTAATTCAATTCACTTGGCAAGCAACGCTGCTTTACAGTCTCCACCTACACATGAAGTGTAAGAGAACATGAGCGCAATTGTCAGTTAAGTAAAGATCACCTAACATAACGGAACTCATTAAGACGCCATTTCAAACACCCACAATAACACCCATTGTGGAAATTTACCAGTGCAGGGTCTATCTCAAATGAATGAGTTTCTTTCTCTTCTGCAGCAGCTGCCAACTCTGCTGCATTCAACAGCTCCCCAGGTCCTGCTTCAAGTTCACCGCTTGTTTTGCCGACTGTGAATCCATCACCGCCGAAAGGCTAGCAAAAAAGTTTATCTAAGTTAGTTCGACATACAGTGGAGAACGCAATGGTATAAAAAATCCCATATTCAGTGAATCAAGGGGTTAAAGAAGAAGGTTGATCAAGTCTAAGTAACAACTGGAAACAGAGTTCCAAAGAACTTAAGAATAAAAACACAAAACCAAGAACCTGAGATAATCCGGGATTGGTGACAAAAGATACACTGAAATGGAAGAATTCAACGTACCTCATAAAATCTAGCTTTGCTTATAACAACATCATTGCCAAGCTTTCTCAACACCTGAAATCGATTTTTTTTTAGAAAAAAAATTAGCAATAGAGAAACGAAACCAATGTCCAAATACACAAGACCAGAGAAAAGAGGGCAAGGCTTGTGAACTTACCTCAGGGAAAGGGGATTCAATAAAATACCGATTCTTTTTCAAAACCAGCTTCACTTTGCCGTAATTAGCAGTAGAAGCATTGATGAAATCAATCATATCCTTGGGTAGCTTAGTCTTAGACAGCTTATTCAAAACGGATATGATAGTTTCCGTCTCAAGACCAACGGAAACAGCAGCATACAGAGAGTGAGGTGTTAAATTATACTCGTGCATTGACTCTGGCCTGAAATAACAAAACAAGATCAACCCAAAAACAATATAACACCACACCACTCATAACAAAATAATAAAGGAGCAGTGAGGACACCTGCAAACGGGTTCAGCAATGGCGATAAGAAAGTCATAAGCTTGCTTGTAGAGAGGAGAGAAAGTTTCCAAGAAAATCCTTCCATCAGCACAAGCCCACAAGGGTCTGTTGGCATGATCTGGCTTCAACTCCAATTTGCTAAAATCAGTACTCATCTTCTCTCCTTCCCCTACCAAAAAAAAAAAAAGAAAACCATTAATAATGTCTCTTCATTCTGTTCCAAAAGCATAGAAAGAAGTAAAGTTTTTACCATCACGAGAATCTTCATCAGCATCATCACCAAGGTAGTACTCTTCGTTATGGATGTTCTTCATCTTATGATCATCCTGGCACACAGTGAATTAACATTGAGAACGAAACAAAGAGGCTATTGAAATTGAATCCAAGGGAAGCACGAACCTTGCCACCGTACTTCATCTTCTTGCTAGATCTTCCTCTTTCACCTGAACAATTGAAACAAGTGTTGCAATATATGTTTTCTTCCAGATAATTCGAGAAACCACCAAAAAAATCAGATGATTACCGTTACCCATCTTAATTGAATCAATTCAGAGACCACCACGGCGGCGTGGAATCCCGTTGGAAGTTATACGTCGAATCGAGCCGGAATGACGGAGAAGATTCTGATTTGGATGTGGATTTGGATTCGGGTCGGGTTCTGTTCGAAACGAGGGAGTCCGGTGACTGGTTTTGGTGAGAACGCGAAGAGATGGTTAAGAGGACGAGACAAGCTCTTATGATTTATAAAATAACGGATCAATTATGGGCTTTGCAATGGGCCTTTGTATTTACCATATTGGGCCACCTACTAATTTGTATAACGGAAACGAACTTTTGTTTATTTTTAACATTATCTACAGACCTTAATTTGAAACAGTGTGAAAGAATTGATATTATACAATGCCAAATGGTACATAAATGATAGTTTGTTGTAGTTTGCGACTGACTATGTTTTGACCTTAAATAAATATTTAGACCTTGACTATATTTCTCGTCTCAAACCTTTTTTTTCTGTAACAAGGCTTTTCTCGTCTCAAACCTTGTGATAAGCATTAGTTGATTCTCTTCTCGACATGGAAATGATGGAATAGTACATCATCAGTCCACACAGGATTTTTCCATTGCCACATCTGAGTCATAACTTGAGGTAGATGCATATTCTGATACAATTGTAAAAAGCAGATGAACCGATAATAATACTTTAAAGATGTTTGAAAATCTTTTAATTGAATTTTTCATCAAATCTAAGAGACACCCTTTTGTTGAATAATTCCAAACTTTTGGAAACTTAACATATTAATAAATATTTAATATGTTAAGAGATAAACACAAAAAAAAATCTGTAATAGGAAAATGAAGTTTTTTATGTAGGTTAGTTTGTGTTTTCATATTCCATATGTTAAAGGGAATTGTCTTTCACTATAAATATAGATCTAATGGAAAAATGTTTCAAAAGATCTAAAAGAGTAAATCATAAGATATCTAAGAGAGTAGATCATAAGAGATCTAAGAGAAACATTTAGAAGTTTTAGTTTTGAGTAGTTTCTAAAGCTAATAAGAAAAGTTGTTCTAATTATTTTTCGTTCTAGAGATCCTTGAATTGGTAGAAGCGCTTAAGTTGAAGCTTTGATCCTGGTTGCTGTGAAGCAAGAGTTCACGAAGCAAGATGGCTGGCGTGAATAGGGCTCCACGCACGAAGGACCTTGGATCCGCATCCATCCAATGTCTGATATTGACGTCGACAAACTACACAGTTTGGTCGATGAGGATAAAGGTGTTACTTCGTGCTTATGAGGTGTGGGATGTGGTAGAACCTGGTTCTGATGATCAAAATAAGAACAATGTTGTGATTGCTCTTTTGTTTCAGTCAGTTCCCGAGACTTTGATTCTCCAGGTGGGAGAACAAACCGCATCAAAAGAGATATGAAATGTCATCGAATCATGACACCATGGAGTTGATAGTGTAAGGGAGGCAAGACTTCAGACGTTGATGACAGAGTTTGATAGGTTGAAGATGAATGATAGCGATACCGTAGATGATTTTACGGGGAAGATATCAGGTCTAGCATCCAAGGCAGCCTCATTGGGAGAAAACATAAAAGATTCCAAGATGGTTAAGAAGTTCTTGAAGGGTCTTCCAAGGCACAAGTACATCCAGATTGTAGCGTCCTTAGAACAAGTCCTAGACCTCAACTCGACGGGTTTTGAGGATATATTTTGAAGTTTAAGGGCGTACGAGGAGCGTGTAAGGGAAAAAAATCAAAAAGAAGACCAAGGGAAGCTTATGTTTTCGGATAATAATCACCATATTCAGAGGAACTATGGAGATTTTCGTAGTAGAGGTAGAGGACGGAATGGAAGTGGCAGAGGTCGAGGTAGGTTTCACAAGCAAAACCATGTGTCACACACTAAAGACAAAAACTCAAAGAAGGATCGTTCAAAGAGTATATGTTGGAGATGTGATAAGTCGGGTCACTATGCAACTGTATGTCCCGAGAAATCAGTAAGGAGTCAAGAAACCAACCTAAACGAGACAGAAGAGGCTGACTCCCTCTATGTACATGAGGTTGTGTTCTTGAATGAAGACAAAGTGATTATGAAGAATCTTGATATCGACAAAGGCAATGCAAGTGTTTGGTATTTGGATAATGGAGCGAGCAATCACATGACGGAAAATAAAGAGTTCTTTTCAAGTTTGAATCTTAACACCAAAGGGAAGGTAAAGTTTGGTGATGGATCGTGTGTTGATACCGTAGGAAAGGGAGTTGTTACCTTTGTGTGAAAGACTCGAGAGAAGAAGGCACTAAAAGACATATACTACATACCCGACCTAAAGCCCAACATATTGAGTTTTGGTCAAGTAACAGAAAACATATGTGAGGTTAACATGAAAGATGTTTATTTAACACTCACAAATTCGTGTGGCAGGTTGCTTGTATGTGTAACAAGATCTCCAAACCGTCTCTACAACACCCTGATGGAGATTAGTTATCTGCAGTGTTTACATATCATAGATGAAAATGCTACATGGAGGTGGCATGCTCGACTAGGACATATAAGCTATGGCGTGATGAACAACATGGTGAAGAAGGAGATGGTCATAGGAATGTCGAGTGTAACACACGAATAAAGCGTGTGTGACACATGTCTAGCAGGGAAGCATATTAGACAGAAGGAGATGGTCGTAGGAATGTTGTGTGTAACACACGAAGAAAGCGTGTGTGACGCATGTCTAACAGGGAAGCAAATTAAACACTCATTCTCGAGTCTAACATACAGAGAAGGCGTGTATAACACATGTCTTGCAGGAAAGCAAATCAGAGACTCATTTTTACTAAGGCCATGGTTCGTTTAGAATTATTGCATGGAGATTTGTGTGGACGAATCACACCACCAACGCTAGCAAATAACCTTGAGGCATTCTATCGGTTCAAAAGATTTCACACCGATAGAGGAGGACAGTTTGCCTCATGTAAGTTTAATCTAGGTTGCACCAATAGAGGAAGAGAGCCTACCTTAGCTGAGTAGAAGATGTCGAACTACTTATGGGTTGAGTGGTGGTAGCGGAGTTGGAGTCTATCACAAGAAACAAGATATGAGAGC
The DNA here is from genome assembly GCA_905132765.1 of Moricandia arvensis. Classification (NCBI taxonomy): domain Eukaryota; kingdom Viridiplantae; phylum Streptophyta; class Magnoliopsida; order Brassicales; family Brassicaceae; genus Moricandia; species Moricandia arvensis. Next base: position 189,114 of record CAJHQP010000113.1, read on the forward strand.
TTGTGGATAAACCAACTAGTGTTGAACCTATAAGGTTAAAGTGGATTTACAAGATTCAAGGTGCAAACAAAATCAAGATAAAGGAGGAGAGTTATGTTCAAGGAATCATGTGTGACACAAAGATGGAAGTGTGTAACACGACTGGCGCAGCAATAGAGCCGAGTTTAAAGGCTTCAAAAGCTGAAAATGAATCAGAGATACATGCTAAGGAATAGAAAAGAAGCATAGGATGTTTGAGGTATCTACTTTATACAAGACCAGACGTGTGTTACACAATTGGTGTCTAAGTCGATATAAGCAAACGCCGGGTGTTGAGTAGAAAGCCGACATCATTATTAAGGATTAAGTTCAAGCAAATGGGGAGCTTAATTGGAGCTCAAGAAATTGATCTCTCCAATTCAAATTGAAATTAAGGGGGTGGTTGTTAGGTAATTTCAAGCTTGTGGAAACTTAACATATTAATAAGTGTTTAATATGTTAAGAAATAAACACAAAAATGAAATTTAGAATAGGAAAATGAAGTTTTCTATTTAGGTTAGTTTGTGTTTTTATATCCCACATGTTAAAGAGAATTGTCTTTCAATATAAATATTTATTTATTTAAAAGGATGTTTCCCTCTCTCCTAGGCTGTCCACGTCGGTATCCACGTCATAAAGTCGAGTCAGGAGAATCTGACATGTGGATCTCTCTTTATCAAATTTGTTGTTTTCGTTTGTAGTTCGAGTTATTTTGTTGGGCCACAGAATATACAAAAGCCCAAGATAGTTTAAATGAATAAACCGATGAGCTTCATCTAATTTAGCCGACGTCTTTTCGTTTGTTGATCTGTTCTCTCGACTTCCTTTGGAGAGGCAGCGGCATAATGGTCAATTAACATAATCGACGTTGTCTTTAACACACAATTAACAAAGTTCATCCCATGAACATCATCCCAATCTGCCAAATCAAAGCCTCTTCGAAGACCCTCTGCAGTCCAACAATAATATAAAAAAATCTGCAGGTATTGCTTATGTATTTCTGAAATAGATTTTTCCTCTGGATTCTGTTTCAGTCACATCAGATCGAAGTGAGATGTGGTTCATCGGAAACGGAGATATGAGATTCACCATAATCGGGTGACCCATTCGATGTATCAGAGCTCCATCAATGGAAGGGAAAGGCATCAACGAGCTCTATCATCATAGGGAAGCAATTCCATGCCCACAACAATCATGATTCAAGTTATGCTTTTTTCTCCAAATCTGTAATAGTGATTATTTGTATATCATCGTAATTGCTATCTTTGACTCGGTACCTACCAGTTGCTTTTGATTTGGGGATTCAACCTATTTCAGATTTGTTATAAATTTGATCTTTTGAACCTCTTTGTTTCTTTCTTATATAGTTAAAAGCTTCTGAAAGTTTGAGTTACTTATCTTGGCATATTGTTCATTCATTGTAATGATAATGCTTATAAAAGCTAGACATTTACTCCTTTCACGCAGCTTTTGTTCCTGATTCCAGCAAATCTTTTTCTTTGCGTCATGTCTCATAATCCTCTTGCAAAGGTTCATCATGATCTTCATAGTATTTTAACATGTTTCATCTTTTGCTTTTTTCCCGAAACCAAAATTTGGTTTATACAGCCTTTCGTGGAGCTTCTACAACAAAAATAGGAGACTACAATCTCTTGAGGAGAAAAATGTGTGGTGGTTAACGTTTGGTTAATATGTTATTCAATGGATAATAGTGTGTACTCTATTTGGTTGGGCATTTGATATTCAAATCCTCGTGTTAAATGATGATTTCTCAGAATATATCTAACTTTGGGCTTGCAAGAGACTCACGTCACAACTGCAGTAAGTATTTAGTATTTCTTTACCTTCTTGGGTTAATTTTGCCTTAGGTAAAAGAGTTTCCTTCTTATAGTCATCGTTTCAGCATGATTGATTGATGGCTCTGCAATAACTACGCAGTTGGCAAGAGATGGAATTTGGCTAGACTTGCTAATCTTTGTTTCAAAATAACGATAAAGATCAGCCTAATATGAAGGTTGTAGTGGAAAACTTGATGAAGAGTTGCGAGGAGTCAAAGAATGAGATTGTTAGCTGGCCGTGAGTAAGGAAAGTAGTGAAGTAAGAATCAAGAGTCGAGTCATGTGACATGTGAAGGGGAGGAGTTAGTGTTACGATTTTTTTTGCGTTTTGAAGTTTTTAGCATGTTTCATACTATAGATTAATCAAGGAAACACTATTTCGTGGTTCATGCGAGTAATTGGTCTGTCCAAAAGAATCAATGACACCATCACTTAATCTACTTTACAAAATCACAAAGCTTGGTTTGCCAAAATTACATAATTAAAGTATAAGCTTCGTATAAATTCTAATACTTGAACATGTTATTTTGTATTGCATATGTATTTTTTCGTTATCCGAAGAAACACGACTATGTACTCGGGTATGCCATGAACTTTATAATTCATACAGGTACTACATTTTTCTCAGTTTCCACGCTCCCAAAACTTTAAGGTAAAAAAAAACTAAAACAAAAAAAAAACTGTAAAGTTGATGTCTCTTTAGCTTTATGTTTTCTTGAAAATTTAAATTGGAGTAAAATGATATTTACATATGTTCAAAATATAAAAACTCAGATATCAGAATAAGTAAAATAAAGAAATTATAAGTTAGTATTATATCACTTCAGTGTAACTAAAAGGATACTTTCAAATTGATTATCTCAGTTATTATTTTTTATAATAATTTATTTTAATTAGTGAACAACTTTCACAATATTAGATCATCAAATAATTGCCGTTTTTTATCAATTGTTTAAAATTATTTACTATTTGTTCATCCAGTATTCACTGTGTTAAATTTAAAATCAGAATACTATAATATCAAAATATATAGTAAAAAAAATTATTTTTCTTAATACTAAAGATTAATATTAATTTTTCCTAATGTCTAACCAACTCAAGATACTTTTGATCGCGGTAAATAAATATTTATTTTTTCAGGTTGTTTAAATAAATCATTATAAAAAATAAAAAGTAAAGTATCAGTAAATTTAATGAAATAAAATCTAAAAATAATATATATTTTTCATTTTTAGCCTTTTTAAAATAATATTCTACTTACTATCATATGTAAAGTAGAAAATGTATAAAATAATTATGTTTTCATAGTTAATAAGAAGATGTGAGATATATTTATGATATCTAAAAATATAAAATAGAAATAGTAAAATTTAATATTGTGAATGTAAACTTAAATTATAAACACAAATTAAAATTTAAGATGTTTTTATATTTTATATTCATCTAATTATCCGTCCGTAACAATCTTTATGGTTGTATCTTTATGTTATATTGTTTTGACGTTTTATCATTATATAAAACTATTTTTTAAAATATCTTTCTTCATAAATATTTTTTTATGAGTCTAACATGTAAAACCATTGATGCAACTACCGTGGCTCTTTGTCTGCAATAGCTATTGTGATTCTCGATATTGTTTGCGAAGGGGATTGTGGTACATGATCCAGAGACGAGCCACTGTAGTTGCATCAATGGTTTTACATGTTTTCTGAAGATTGAAATTGCTTTTATTCCATTCCAAATATAATTATGATCTGAAACAAATATATATTCTAAAACTCATTTTCCTGTTAAATTAGAAAATATTATTATTATTAATGATATTATTAAACTATATATAGAGTATTTTAAAATTGATATTTACTTAATTTATTAAATTGTATTAAAATTTAACTGATTAGCTTGAGTATACTAATTTATTATTATGTAAGAAATAATTTTTGTAAATGTTTTTCTAAAACTTGGTTCTTCTTGAAAGAAATATAATATAATTTATATTATGTCAAATTGGAATTGAAATAATAAGAATCTATATATTTTTTTTTAAATCATTTTTGTTAATTTTGTATTCTCTTCAAAACAGAGAATTATGAAAGTTATTGTCATGTTAATTCAAACTAATAATATTTATTAAAAGTAATAATCTGATCTCTGTTTATTTTTTCATTATTCACTTTTATAATATTGTTTTCAATCTATAATGATTTTAAATGCTTATAAAATTAATATAAATACATATAAAATAGTTTTATCATAACCTCGCCCGTAGGGCGGGCTGACCCTAGTAAATCTAATAGAGAGATGTTTTATAAGATCTAAAATAGTAGATTATAAAAGATCTAAAAGAAACATTGAAATTTTTTAGTTTTGATTAGTTTCTAATACTAATAAAAATATTATTTTCATTATTCTTTGTTCTACTGATCCTTGACTCTTAATTTATGACCAAACTATTTAGGTATTGAATTGAGCATATTATAGTAATCTAATGGAAGACGATGTTTAGGACGAGACCTCTAACCTCTTCACTAAAAGATGGAAACATTAGTTTGGTCACACAATTGTATCAGAATATGATAGTAATATGCTTCTTCATCTTATTAATAAATTGAAGAACAAATTCTTGTAAGGTCAAAAATATCAGTTTATTAAGTAGGGAATTAATTAATATACTATTTTAATAAGAGGTGAGTGTTGTCTTTTTCTAAAGGAAGGTCAGTTTGATAGAGCGCACGATAAACAACACAGCAGCGCAAAAGCAGAGAGGGGACGAAAAAGGTTTCTCCTCGAGAGCAAAAAGGAAAAGAGAGTAAACTCTCTCTCTCTCTCTCTCTCTCTTTTGATTTTGAGATTTTGAGATTTTGAACTTCCTCTTCCTGATTCAGTCTCCAGAGAGGTGATCGGTTCCTCATCTATGTATGCTCTTTTGATCTTGCTTGCTACTGATTAATCTTTCTTTTCTTGGTTTAGTTGAATCTCTCTCTCTCTTTCTCGTCTTAGAAGTTGATTTCGTTTGGGTCTTGACTGTTTAGATCCGTTTTTGCTCTTGCTAGGTTCTGAAATTCTGGTGTTGATTGATGATTTTTCATAAGGTTTCGGTTTTAGGGTTTTATGAAGCTTCACGGTTGTGAAACGTCGTAGCTACCTCTCAAAGAAGCCCTTCTTTGGTTCTTTTCTCTCTTGTGTGAGCTGAGTTTGAGTAGAGTTTCTAGAAGTGGCTTTGGTGTTTACTGTTTAGTATAGTATAATAGTCACTCTACTTTGTGTGTTTGATGGTCCTAAATATATTTCAAATCTGACCTTCTCCTGATGCACATTAGGCTTAATCTCGACTTCATTGTCTCCATGTCATTAGATTTTTTTTTTTGTTTTTGTAATTTTGGACTTTTGTACTTGTGTGTTGTTGATGTTTTGCTCGCTTGGTGTGGTTTTATAGAGGTGTAAATGTTTGCTAGCATTCTCAACCTGTGTAGACAGCTGAAACAGATATTGAAAACAACAAAGCTTGTTTCGGGCGGATCATAAAATGATTCAGTTCATCACAATCTAATTTGTTTCCTGTCTTTTTACACTCCTTGTAGGTTAGCATAGATGAAGAGTCTTCGGTTTTTGGAATTGTGATAAAGAACACAAATACATAATGGGAGGCTGCTGCTGTTGTTCTTCTTCAAGAAGAGCTGATCTTGATAATGGACCTCCCTACTATTACGTTAGTCTCCATACTTCTCCTTACTTCCCTCAGTCTTTTATTATTCTCATGTTAAGTAACAGGTTTCTATCTTTGTCTCTGCAGTATCCGAGAGCAACAGAAGAGCGTGTTCCTTTATCTTCCGCTCTTAACAGGACTTCCTCTGCAATCTCCTCTGGTGTTGTTGTTGTTGACACTAACTTAGAGACTTCATCTCCTGATGCTTATGTACCGCCACCATTGCCTATTCCTTTCGATGTGGCTATAGGTGTTCCTCAAACTCCAGGAGTCCGTGAAGAGGCTGCTTGTGTTGATATAAGAGAAGTTTCAGTTGAAACTGCTGATACTGAGTCAGCTCAAGAAACAGTCGATGGCATCACTCTCGGGGTCCCAACTACATGCCCGTGTAAAGAAACAGAAAGCAAACTACAGACAGAGGTTGATCTTGAATCTATTGAAGATATAGACCCCAAGAAGCTATCAAAAGACGTCTTTGTACCAATAGAGGAAGAGGAGGATTGTCCCATATGTTTGGAAGGTAATGTCGCTTTGCCTTCCTCAAAGACATTTATATGACTGAATAGGTTATGTATCGTTTGTCTTTGTTATTGATTCAGAATATGATACGGATAACCCGAAACTTCTAGCCAAATGTGAGCACCATTTTCACCTGGCATGCATTCTAGAATGGATGGAGAGAAGTGAAACTTGCCCCGTCTGCAACAAGGTATGTTTTGAACTCTCTCTTTGGTTGTGTCTAACATTTTTGTTTCTACTTCCCGGGCTGTGTCTTAGTGAGGACCCGTTTGTTTTGCAGGAAATGGTGTTTGACTCTCCCCTCGACTAGCAACCTGCAAGTACCACAGCTTAGAAGACTCATTCCGGCTCTGAATCCCAAAAAAAACAAACAAAACGAAGAAACATAAAAGAAAGTTGGTAAGAAAATACACAACAGTAACGTTCTTGATTCACAAGTTGCAAATTACACATTAGTGTTAATATATATATATGTATGGTTGTACAGACGTTTGAAGTCGTCTACAAAGACTATTAAAGATAAGAATTAGGGTGTTTTTATGCTTTAAGATTCGCCTCTGTGAATAAACCAAAAAAAACGATGCTCTTGTTCTTGTATATGTTCTATTTTTGATAGGTTCTGTTAGGAGTGTTTAAGCTGTGGTTTCAATTTGGGTTTGATTCTGTCTCTTTTCTTGGTTTTAGGAAAAATAGTAATCAAATTGGAATTGGTTATTACGGTTAGGGTTTAGTTTAATGTTTATTTACTTAGTTTTTTACCGTTTTGTAAAATGATAAAATATTTATAGTGTGTAAGTTTTTAAAAATCTTATCTTATTTACCGTTCCCGAAAACATGTACGTATATATAATTGTCTCAACTTGTTTAATGTGATAGATTTGCTTAAAATGTGACAGAAAGTCAATAAAACTACTTGATGTGGTTAAATTATTGAAAATAAGATCTGACAGTAGCCAACATAGTTCTCGTACACGCACTTAATCCCAAAAGACGTCTACTTTGGACCCGATTACACCACTAAATTATGTCGATTTTCGTTTATTATTTTTAGTATGAATAATTTATGAGAATCGGTGAAGTTGTACTATTTCGTGAATATGTAAAGTTTTAATTAAATGGAGCTGAAACATTAATGAAAATATTGCATCAACTTTAATAGTTACTTTGGGAGAACGTAAATTTGAAAAGCAAAAAAGTTTAGTTTCACTGAAACTGCATCATAACATTTTTTACCGACAGAACAGAGTTGTACTGATCTCTATCTATATAAAGGATATGGTCTTCGCTTCACTACATCATCGGCGTTCGTGAAAAATTATATATATTTCTTAAAGAAATAAAAAGAAAGAAATCTATCCTTTTTTTTCAGTTTTCTCTCACACATTAATTTCATCATCTTTACTCGAATCCGGAAGAACAAAGACACACCCCTGAAGAAGAAGAGAAAAAGAGAGATGTCTTCACCGAGCAAACGCAGAGAAATGGATATGATGAAGCTGTAATCCTTTTATACTCCTTTTCCTGATGATTTTTGATTTTTTTTTTTTTCTTAAAAGTTAACTTTGATTTTGGGGTTGAATGATTTCGATCTTTGTCTCAAAGGATGATGAGCGATTATAAAGTGGAGACGATCAACGATGGCATGCAAGAGTTCTTTGTTGAATTCAATGGCCCCAAAGACAGTATGATTTCATTCTCTCTTTTTTTTTTTTAATTCATATCTTAATTAAATACTGGTTGGTGCTAAATGATTGATTGATGATAGGGTTTTGCAAATCATCCATGATTTCTAAGATTGATTTTGCCAAAGCCTTTCTTGTTGTTCTGATCTGTGTGTGGTTTTTGATAAAGTTTTTTACCGAACATTTTTGTTGTTGTTGTGATCTGATAGGTCTGTATGAAGGAGGAGTGTGGAAGATAAGAGTTGAGCTTCCAGATGCTTATCCTTACAAATCTCCTTCTGTTGGTTTCATCACCAAGATTTATCACCCTAATGTTGATGAACTGTCAGTTTCTTCTTCTTCTTCTCCATTATTATTTATTTGGACACTGCCTCATCTTGAAAATCATCTTTTATCTCTCTTTTGTTTGTGCAGGTCCGGTTCTGTTTGTTTAGATGTGATCAACCAGACTTGGAGTCCCATGTTTGGTATGTGCCAAAAATTAAAAGATCCCAATTTCAGTGGTTTTTGAATTTGGTTTTTAACTTTTTGGTTATTTTGTTTCAGACCTTGTGAATGTGTTTGAGACATTTCTTCCTCAGCTTCTTTTGTATCCAAACCCATCTGACCCATTGAATGGAGAAGCTGCTGCACTGATGATGCGTGATCGTCCTACTTATGAACTACGAGTTAAAGGTAAATTCAATCAGACTCTTCTAGTGTTATGAGATAATACTGTCAAGGTTTTTCTTTAATTAGCATCTTGAACTTGTTGTTAACGTGTGTGAGATTACCATTCGTAAGCTAAATGTTGCTCTGAATCATTTGTGTTTCGTTCTTCTAATCGATTATAGCTTTTGCTTAGTTAATGTGAGAACTGAAATTTTGGTAAGGCCTCGCAGCTTATGCATTGTTCTTCAAAAGATTGATTTAAACCCGTCTTTGAGTAAGTTCATGATGAATAAAAAAGTTTCTGATCATATTAAAGATTAGAATCATTGTGTTCTATTTAACAAAAGAGGTGAATAAACAGTATGATTGTACAGACTTAACCATAGGTTAAAGAAGTTTGATAGGTCATTTTGATTGTGTGATGTTTGGTTTCTGCTCGGTTTCAGAATACTGTGAGAAGTATGCAAAACCAGGGGAAGGTTCAGAAGATAAGTCTAGCGATGAAGAACTAAGTGATGAGGAATATGGTTCTGATGACAATGAAGATGATGATGATGTTGCAATTGCAGGCAACCCAGATCCTTAAACCGGGATTTGGTAGACGACTTGGTTTTTAATGTATATGTATCGATCATGCATTTCTATTTATGCTTTATCAGTTGCTGAACGGTGAAATCTGTCTCCTGTTTCTCCAGTTGTGTTTGTTCGCCTGTTTGTGTACATTATTAGACCGAACCGTATTGTTAAATCTTTCCGATTTCAAATAAACTTGTCATTCCGATTTAGACCAATCATTGGTTCGATGATCCTTACCTTAACCGTTACCTTTTGAAGAATAACCGGTGACGGACGCTGTGTACATTACTATACTGTACCGAATTGTTAAATCTTCACGATTAAACGGGTCATACCGGTTTATACCGTTTATTTGGTTCGATAGTCTTATCTTGACCGTTGACCGTTGACCCACTGGTTAGTAGAGAGTTCAACTTCAATAACTTCTCTCTGCATAAAGAAACACAAGGTTTCGTGATTTCCTCCGATGAATTTTCCGGCCAGCGCTCATGAATCGAATGTTGTCTCCATCAACGTTGGAGGCCGAATCTTCCAGACGACGAAACAAACCCTAACCTTAGCCGGAACCGATTCTCTTCTCTCCCGACTCGCCACTGAGTCTACTCGTTTCCTCGATCGAGATCCCGGTTTGTTCTCCGTCCTTCTCTACATCCTCCGTACCGGAAACCTTCCCGCGAGATCAACCTCCTTTGACGTTCGAGATCTGATCGAAGAGTCTAGATACTACGGAATCGAGTCGTTCCTCATCGATTCCCTCTCGAATCCGTCGCAGTTCGAGGCGTTCGATCTCCGTAAATCTGTAATTCTCCCATTGAACGGCCGAGATTCTCCGTCGACGATCGCACCGACGAGTAACGGCGGAGGCCTCCACGTGGCTCACGGAAGCAAAATCACTTCGTTCGACTGGTCGTTACGGCGTAAATCAACGGTGCTGACGAGTTTCTCCGCCGTGGATTCACTTCTAGAGATCTCTCCGGGAGTTTTAGCAGCCGGAGCCACCGACTTCCCAGGGTTGCAGATCATCGATCTCGAAAACGGCGGATTCGTACGCACGACTCTGAATTGGGAGAATGTAGCTAGCTCTACGGTTCAAGCCATAGGTTCTTCCTCTGAGTTTCTGTTCGCTAGCTTTGAATCTAGCAGAAGGAACTCGAATTCGATTATGGTGTATGATCTTTCCACCTTGTTACCTGTCTTAGAGATCGATCGTTGCGAGATCTACGGTGCTGGGAGTGATTCTGCAATCCCATCGACTAAGTTGAGATGGGTTCAGAGCTGTAACTTGTTGATGGTCTCTGGCTCTCATGCTAGTCCTTCCGGTGTGAGTGGTTACGTAAGGTTTTGGGATGTTAGGTCGAGGAATATGGTTTGGGAGATTAAGGAGACGCAAGATTGTTTCTCCGATGTCACTGTCTCGGAGAATCTCTCGGCGGTTTTCAAGGTGGGTGTGACTTCAGGGGAGGTTTACTACACGGATTTGAGGAGTTTAGGAGGTAAGGATTGTCCATGGGTTTGTCTAGGAGAAGAGAAGAAGAGAAGCTTGAATGAGAGAAAAGGAGTTGGGTGTAAGATAGAGAGCTATGGGAATCATGTGTTTTGTAGTAAAGGTAGTGGGATTGAGCTTTGGTCTGAAGTGATTACGGGTTTGGTAGGGAATGCGAGCCGGGATGTATTGGAAGAGAGGGTTTTTAGGAAGAACTCGTTCGCGGCGGATTCAGGAGAAAACAAGATAACTGGACTGGCGTTTGGAGGGAACAGAATGTTTGTGACACGGAAGGATCAACAGTCTATCGAGGTTTGGCAGAGTCCGAGTCGTGGAGTATCGATGTAATGTCCCCACTATCAAGCGGGAAAGAGTATGGATTGATCTATGGCTGTTTGATGGTGGTATGAGAGTGTACGATGGATTAAGAATATATTTTATAAAAATTAATCTGTTGGTGAATGATCTTATTGACTTTTAAGTAAAGAGGCTGGAACAGAACATAATTAGATAATCTTTTACTTCCCGGCTGCTGACGTTTATCTATTTATGGCTAAGTGTTGGGAGAATCTCTAAGTGTTAGAGAGTTTAACAACCTTTTAGGCTCTGATCGTCTGAGGTTTGGATTGTTTGAAAGTAGAGCCCGCGGAATCAAATAGAGGTGCTACTCTCATTGTCCAGAGTGTTATGGTAGAGGGTCGTCGTCAGTCTTATGTGGCCAAAGAGTTCAGTCAACGAACGAGACATGCTCTCTAGTATCAAGTATTCGTTCATTCGTGGCCAAAGAATTTGTTATCGAGTTACTTAGAGAGAATTCGTGTCTGAGAAGTGGATGGAATTTTGATTGATAAGGTTTATACAACTCTGTGAATATATTAGAGAGAAGCTTAGACCGATGATTTGTTTCCAACCGAAAGAAAAAAGGAAACAGAAAATCTTAATTTTCTGGGGACAAGGAGACTTGAAGAACAAGAAATCCTTTTCTGTTTGCGATTTTCCCAGAAAACAACACAGTTTATAATTTTGTTGCGTCTTTAAACACAGGTCAGTCACTGAGTTCCATCTCCACCCGTAAATAACTGTTACTCTCAGTCTCTGTAACAGATGTTTATCTACCTGAGCCAGTTCTGTAATCGGAGAGGCTGTTATAACCGTTACCCACCTCGGATTCAGGAAATCTGCTTCCGGAATATGATATGGGTCCACCGGCCATTTGCAGTTCTCCAAACATATTATTGTTATCTCTCTGCTGTGAATAAGCCGTAGGATTCGTTTGCAGTACTCCGAACATATTATTGTTGTCTCTCTGTCTCTGCGGTGAATAAGTCGTAGGATTCGTTTGCAGTACTCCGAGCCTATTATTGTTGTCTCTCTGCTGTGAATAAGTCGTATGTTTCACTTGTACCATCATATTAGGTTGGGAAGCTGCCGAAAAACCAGAGAAGTAACCATTGTTGTGAAACAGAGAATTCCCAAATCCTTGTCCTCCTGTGAATCCTGTCTGAAGTTCAGAAAGATCAGAGGACTGAGGTACTACTACTGGTGGTTGCATCGGTTGGTAGTTGTTGTTACTTGCTAAAGAAGTAATCCCTTGGCTTGACGAAGGAAACAACGAAGAACCTACCGGAAAGCTTTGCAACGATGGCGATGAAGACAGCTGTGGTACATAGGGTATCGCTAAGGTATCATTTTTCTGCGGTCCGGATCCGTTTTTGATGGTGTTAGCTTCTCTTGTCTTCTTTTGTCTCTGCCTTGCCTTTGGAGCTTCAATGGCCAAAACAACACTCTTCTTATTCATTGCTGTCGCATTCTCGATCTCAGTTTGCGCAACAATACCTTCTTGGCCTCCTTCTTGTTGCTTAAAGTAGTTTCTCCCTAAACCGTCATGACCGCTCCTGAGGAACATATCCAACGGTCCAGCATTATAATCAAGCTGTTGAGATTGACCTCCTCCGTTCTGTGCATTCTCTGAGCTCTTCTCTTTAGGTTTGTTCATGTCTTGACAAATCTCGTCCTGTTTTTTGTTCTCCTCCTCTTGTCCTTTTGTCTTCGTCCTCCTCTTCTTCACTGATCCCTCAGCAACCGCTCTCTTCTTTGGAGGTGGTCGAGACACAACATTTCGATCCGATGATCCAGTCAATTCTGTGTTCATCCAATCCATTAAGCTCTCTCTAGAAGCTGTAAGATCATCAAGCAACGTCTTCATAAAGATCCCAACATCATCCTTCTCCATCACGGTTTCCTCTTTCTTCTTTTCCTCCTCTGCACAAACATTGATGTTTGGTTTCCTTCTCCTTACTTGCTTAGCTTTCTCAGGTTTACTCTCATCGTTCTTGCTCCTCCTCTTCCGGGTTTTCACAGGCTGTTCTCCAGTCACTGGCTTTGTTCCATTGTCGAGCTGATTCAAGTCAAGAATAGGACTTGGGTTATGAATAATCGGTTCGTGAGTTGAGTATGAATCTGGATCATCACTTGAAGAATCATCAAAGTTGTTCTCTTGCCTTCTGAAATCCCATTTCTCACTAAACTTTGGCTCATCTCCCATTCTTAAAATATTCACTTTGTTTTTTCAATCAAATCTGACAGATTTTAACTGCAAGACAAAAAAACAACACCAGCTTGTTGTAGTGTATCTAAAAGGATCATATATGCATATAGTGATAGACAACTTCACGAAAACAAGATGAACACAAAGACTAAGCAAAAAACTTCAGTCTTTGCAAGCATCTTAAGAGAGAACGCATTTAGCAGAAAACTGATTCCTAATCTCAGATTATCTCGCTCAATTTGAATATCAAACTATAGTAATCAGTATTGTAAGCAATTTGATGTTAAATATATAAAGAAAGCAAATTGAGTTTTTTTTTGTTTTTTTCTTACCAGAGAAGAATGTTTCAGGGCAAAGTCCTAATAACCATCTTCACCATTATCTCTCTATATATCATCTTTCACTGGTCATTTGTGTATAGAATACGTCTTTGAATTTATGTTTTCGGTTTCGCAGCTGAAAGAGGAAAGATATTATGTTTTTGTCTTACAGAATATATATTTCCATAAGAAATGGTGCATTGACTATGCTGTGCTGTGCTTTGCCGTGCTGTGACTAGTCAAATGATTTTGGTCATAACTTGTAAGATCATTTTTAATTTCCCAAATGTACAGTTTGTAAATCTATAATTAATTTCATTTTGTGTAATTAATTCCACTTTCACGTTTATTGGTGTGAGCCAATCAGTCAAGATGATTTCCATCATGTTACTCATGCTCTTTTTAGAGCAAAATCTATACTATTAAAACAAACTAGAGAAAGCCCGCCCTACCGGGGGCATGTGAATGAATAAATAATATAAAAAATATCTTAAATTGTAATGTCCATTTGATGCAATTTTATTATCATTTGGAAAAAAATAATTTCAAGAAAATAAATAAAAAGTAAAATTGTTGACAAAAAATAAAATAAAAAGTAAACTCAACGAACAATAAAATGGAACAACCAAAATATCAAAGATTCAAAAGATATGATGTCGATGCCTTTTTAAAAGAATACCATAGCAGTCGGTTCAGGTGAATGCTATTTAACAGAAACATGGCTTCAATAAGATAGGATTGCACTAAGAGAGAAGCCTTCACTCCATCCCAATGAACCTGTCAAATCTCAAATGCTTCATGAACTTTGGCCAAATGTTTTCCTCCTATGGATGCCACTCATGAGCTCAATGGAGATACACATAATGAGAGAATTTTAGAAGATTAAGCTACTGTTAATTTTTTTATAGTTATAAGTATAACCACTGAAAATATAATACTTTCAAGAGAGTGCATCTCCTAAGCGTATGATGCTTTCGATTAGTGAATTCTTTTATCTTAATGATGCAGTAGTGACAAACAAAATAATCAACTTTGGTGAAGAATATACACAGACTTAGTCACAATTCACAAAGCATATTTGCATCAAACAATAAACTCAAAAGCAAAAACTAAAGACATGTTCAGTATGTTGTACCTGAATCCATGCTCATAATAATTGCGGTCATCTAGAAAAAAATTAAAAGTAGCTCAAAACCATTAGTTCATGAAGCATTTCAGAGCAACAATATGAAAATCATTTACATACAAACCATATTAGAATCAAACAAATTCCATTTGTTGCCACAACATAAAAAGATGCCTCAGAGCCAGACAAAATTGTCATGGTTGAGTATCTAACAACAACATCTTATATAGTTAACCCTTGAGGATCCACACAAATTTACTCTATATAAGCTGTAAAGAATATGCTATAAAGGAATGGGTAAAACTGAAACAAAAATCCAATCTTTACCCTCAACGTCTCTTGCCTTTTCTTGTAATATGTGATGCTCAAAGTTTGTTGTTGTCAGGGAAAAAAAAAGTTGTTGTACAGGCATCTCACAGGAGCTGAACCTAGCAATGCCAACCATGTTTTATACTCAACCAAACATCAATATGCCTCTGTTCTCGGGATCCAGACACCAGAGATCATCTTCTTCTCAGCTGTGACTATAGCTCAGATATATGGAGTATGGTTTTCTCACGTATAAACGGACCATTGCAAATGTTTCTTAATTGGTCAGAATTGATAGCATGGACCAGAAGTAATCAAGCCAACCATTCCAACGGCAATACTGTTTTTGCTTCTGCAGGTACTATGGGATGGAAGCACCGGCTCCTTCCTCGGAAAATGGTAACTCGGGCTGTCGTGTTTCATATTTGGATACAGCGTAACAGTGTTCTTCAAAATAAAACGTCACTTACCACTACAACTATTTTCCACACTATTGATTGTGAGATTAAGAACACTATTTCTGCAAGGAAGAACCGAATCTCTTTAGGTAGACACCAAAATTAGATTCTTGTTGTAAATCTTGCTTCATTTTAATGATATTAACAGTAGCAAAAAAAAATAGTTAAAAGTCAAAGGTCAATTCCACTGTATGTATTTTTAAACTTTGCAAGGTTTTATAATTTCATAACAAACCTTGAGCTTTTGGATGTTTAACTAACAAACGGATTCAATAGCTTGATCAGATTGTGATGTTTCTGAATTGTAACTATAAAGTGAGTGGCAAGTGAATAGATTACTTAGCTGTTTCTGTATTTTCTTCCAAACATTGATTGCTCTGATGATTTTTTTGAACTCTTCTTGGTTGTCTTTCAAGACCTGGAAAGGTGGAATCAATATTTAAAATTTGAGACGATATTTTATTGAGAAGACATGAATTCTTAAGGAAGAGCCTAGACTTTGTTTGCCTTCCAGAACAAAAGGACACGGCTTGGGTTCATCACCCACACGACGGAGGAAACAATATAACTGATTTGATCTAACACATTATCGATCAGATTTCCACAAACCCAGAAATCCTATCTCATCCTTTCGTTCACTGTATCAGTCAATAGCTTTTCCGGTAATCAGAAACAACATCGAGCTCACTGACAAATGAAATCGAAGAGTAAGATATTTTTATTTGAAACAGAACATAAATCACAGAGAAAGATATAAGAAATACCTTAGATCTTTCAGATAATAGCTTCCAAATAGAAATCATCAACACAAAGCTCTTTCAATCAGAGTTATAGAATGGAACGTTTTATCAGATTCGCAACAAATAAATTATCTATAAATAAGTCTTCTTTGTTGTTTTCACTTTCGAGAGAATGATTTCAAGAGTAGAAGGCTAACCTTTTTATAGGTCTAGATACACCGACTTGAAGAAGAGAAAGGTACACTGAATGTCAGATCGTGGTGGATGTGGGTTAATACAATTAAAAAGGCAATAAAGGAGATGAATATGTAACTCTAAACGTTTCGAGTGATTATGTGGGAAGACTAAACATCAGGATTAAAGACTCAGAAAGAGATCCCACACGTCCATTCTAGCATCTCAATCTCTGGAGACTCCATTGTTGGTGTCTGCGACGTATATGAAGGTCGTTGCTGCTGGAGTTTGTAGAAGAGGATGAACCCTAAAACATGATGTGCAGCTGATGAAGACGGTCAGCTTTAGTCGGGGTGGTAGGAAGTAAAAGATGAAGCCCAAAAATAAAGCCCATGACAAAACCGTAAATGAAACGGTGAGTTTTGAAGACATGGACAGGTGTCGCACTGTGAGCATCCAATTTGATGACGTGGCGGGCTGAGAAAGGAGACAAGTTCTTCTTTATAATAATAGACTAGGCCGAGCCCGCGCTTCGCGCGGGATTTTAAATTAAGTGTTTGGATTGACATATATTTTTAATTGTAAATAGTTGGTTATATATTTTATGAATCTTTATTTATTTCTGATTTTTGCGTATATAGCCAGTTATAATATTGAGAGATGAAGTTGTTGTGGTTGACTAAATTGTTAAATAACATAGTTATGATTTTTTGAATGTGATAATGTTTTACTTTTATTTAGACGGCGTAATTACTTTATTTTTTTAAGCTTTTATTATTTTATTCACTATCATATATGTTCTTATGCGTTCTTTTTAAGGCATTTTGTTTTCTTTAGAAGTATATCAATACTTTAATGATGATAGTATATGATATTTTTAATTGTTTTGTCTATTAGATACTGGCATTGCTTAGAAATTAATAATTGGTTGTGTCTTTCATCATTTATTTGAATTTTTCTAAATTTGAATTTTGGTAACCATGTAAGAAAGAAAGTATCCATACTATTTCTTTTAGACAAAACATGATTGATTCTCTCTACTAACTTCAAAAAAATTTAGCTTGATGTACAATTCAATACGATATATATTTGTCTTTTAGACAAAACATGATTCATATTTGATTTTGGTTTCATCTCTACAGCTATTCAATTTAGGGGAGATCTGCGCTTCGCGGGGGATATATATATTTTTGTTATTTATCTTATGAGGTGGTCTCTAAGCGTATTTAGGTAGCATTGATCTTTGTTTGGACATCTATTTTGTATTTGCGAATTGCAGTTGAGTTTTCTTTTTGAAGTTGTGTAGTCAAAATGTTGGTTTAGCTTTAGTTAAAAGAAAAACAAAGAATGTTGGTCTATGTAATTGTTTTGAAGTTTATGGGATTTTCATATCTTTCCATTGTCCAAAGATACATAATTCTTTTTGGGTTTGTTTACGTTGGATTATTGATCGCGTAAGTGTTGAAGCATAGAAGGTGGCTTGATGAAAAGAATTTTGGTAATTTGCTTATAATAGTAACATGTCTCTCACCGGTTCGCTATATTGTAGCGCTGACATGCTATAGTTGATTTTATACTTATATAATGTATAACATGATATTCAAGTCTGGTAATTTTGTATACTATTAAAATCTCAGAATATAATTCATCATGAATATTTTCATAGTAGAAGTTAAATTTCATCTTATAATAGTAAAACCTCAGAATTGTAATAATGATGTGGTTGGTAGCGTGAAATGGAATAGAGGTGAAAACTATGAACTTATCAAAAGCTGAGGTTCGTAAAGTAAATATGGTCAACAATAGTGTGTCTAATTACGGAAAATAATTCTTTTTTTTTTTTTTTGTTCTGGAAAGTGATGACTTAGTTGCGAAATAGTTGGTCAAGTTAAATAAACCAAACATTTATATATCAAAACCGTTAAGTTGGAAAAAGGTTAAGTAGTTGAATGTATTTTCTAATTTGTTACAGAAGTTAAGTTCCGTTTGTTATTTCCATTTAGTTGTCTTTAGATAAGTTTCAGAAGAAAAATACTTAGTTAAATATACATAAGTTGTTATTTCATCAAATATCCAAACTTTCTAAGAAATAGGTGAGAGAAACCATAATGAAAGCAGAAATAGCTTTAGAGTCATTACATGAGTTGCAGGGGAACCATGAAAAACCACACTGAAGTTTCCAAGAACATTTGGAGCAGAAAATGTAGCACCGCCCATTGATTGTTCTAATGGCTTCTATTTTTTTCTCGTGGAGAGTCAGAAGTCTATAGTGAATCGAGGCTACAAATGTGAATAATGCAACACTTGTGATAACATATAGCAGAATGGACCAAGAACGGAAGGCATAACTGTTTAGATCAGAGACTGTCACGTTTTCAATTTCTGAACATCCCATACTTTGTCGAGAGTAAAGATAACTCACAGATTTTTGAGAGGCAATCGTCGGCAAACACTTTTCTTCAAACACAATTGAGATACCAAAACTCGTGTTCAGTTCAAGTTTAGTAGACAATGGAAGTTTTTTTGATATTTTTCGTCTTTAATATTTATTTATTTTTGCAATTACTTCTAACCCAAGAAACTGCTTAAGGTACTCTTCTTCTGTTATTTTGATGTACTTTCTACCATGAAGCTGTTCAATCTAATCTTCCTTTGTTCCTATTCAGTTTAATAATGCTCTCTGTTTTTCAGTCATTTTTTTGTTATTATTGCTCATAGTTGTAAGAAAATCCTATTCACTAAAATAACAATTTCATTACAACATTCATGTTCAAATGCAGATAAGATAAAATAATATCATAACTTCGTTGGTGGGGAAAGAAGCAATCTTATTCACTCCACGGAGACTCTCTGGTTTCCCAGTGTTCTTCTTCATCTTGATGTAACCTTTCTCTCCCCATGTTGGTCCAAGAATTTTTCACAATGAAGTAATCTGAACCCTTGCTTGATCCATACCCAACTGCAGTAACACCATAGTCCAAATCGACCCCTCAACGCTCACCGAAGTCACCCTTCATACACCAAAACACAATAATTCAAACATCAAGAAGATTAATTATTTTCTTAAACATTAATTTAGTAATGTACTTACACCGCTACAAAACTGGAACTCTCTACCAGAAGCATCAATAGCGACACTGAGAGGCTGATAAGCCAATGCCTAGAAGAGACTTTTCTCATCATTTCTAGGTACATCTTGGTGCCCACTGATAGTCACCATTTCAGATTAATCCTGTTTAAAAACAAATAAAATTAGTATGACCAATTTAATCTTTTTTTGCAGCTACAGAAAAAAACCTTTTACGTCTAGCAAGTTCATTCTTCCATGCAGTAAGGATAATACTCTTCCTTACGAAGACCTCGTTCTTGACAATGTACTCAAACACATAGTCCATGAGAACACCGTTGCAGCCATTTGTAAGTTATGTCACAAACTCACAGTCTATGAGTTGTTATCAAACAATGTTGTCAAGTTTACTATCACAATCTTGTTTATATCTTCCACTGCAGACTGTCCAAAACGCCCAATAATTTCCTGCAGAACAATTCAAAAAACAAATTGTAAATAAAAATATTAAACTTATAAGACATCAGAGTCCAAGAGTTTTAGCTTACCGCAAGAGACTTGGTTCTTAACATAGCCCCGACGTCAATCTCCTTATAAGCGAACTCGTGGTAAGATCTTTCATCACCGCCTCTTTCTATGTTTGTCTTGAGCCCAAAATACTTGTTCTTGAAATTTTTTGTGGCTCAACTGAAAACTCGTTGGGACCAAGCCTGTACCTGTTCACTTTCTTGTTAGTCTCAATGCAACCGAGTCTTTTACTTAAGCTTGCTCACATCCCAAGCCACTATCATAACTCTAAACCTCGAATTCGCTTCTCCAAAATTACTGGTTCTCTCAAACATAGCTAAATGAGTAAACTTTATAACCAACATGAGATCCTAGGTAAATAACTTTATGACACTTGAATATTTTCTGCAGGAAGCTTTAAGCTTTAAAACTTAATATTCATTTGGAACAAACCATGTTCATATACTGGTCATTCAAATCTATTTCCGAAACATACTAAAACGGGTTGAGAAAACTTACATGAGCTAGTCGTTGTAACCACTGATAAGATCAACACCTTATTGTTTGGGAATGTACTGTCTTCTAACTGAGGCATGAAATAATTATTAAGATAGCTATTGCTTCCCAAACCAACATCGTAAATCAGATGCAGTATTCTCATCTCCAAGGAGTTCCACCACTCCACTAAAGGTTATCCATTGCACATTCTCAAAAGCAAAAGAAAGAAAAGCTATAGGGTTTTTTCTTGCTTTATATGGAAACAGAGACTCAAAGAGATAAATATAAAGATGGGTCATGTTACCAATGCTTCTTCGAAAGAGTTGAAATAAACGTTAGTATACAATTTTTTTGAAAATTTTGAGATTATACGCTAGAATTTGTTTCAATACTAAGATGTGTTATAAGAACATAATACCTTAGAATCGAGGAGAAGCATGTCACCCCCATCAACTCGCCACTGCGTTTGACGTTCCTGTTTTCTGAGAATCTGAGCGGTTGAATAAATCTGATTATGAACAGATGGGGGTTAAAGAAGACGCCTCAGAATCCAGTAGTAGCATATCCACTCCCATAAGCTGTCCACTACGGCAAACATTCCTAGCCTCCCATAAACAGAGTAACCGGACTTGAACAATGGAGGAGCAGCAACCCATCTGCAAATCGGAGAGCAAAATCAAAACGTTAGCCAGAACTCACAGATTTAGTTTAATAATAGATTGTAGAACGTATAGGAGTATGATTCCCAAAGGAAGAACTCATACCTTTATATAATAGATCTTCCACCGCCTTTGATGATCAGTAATCACAATGAATAGAAATCGGGGGAGATGAAAGACAGAAGACGAAAAATCGGTCGAGATTTTGAGAAAAGGAATCGGAATCGGCATGAGTCGGGAGAGGCCAAGAAAATAACTTTTGTAACATAGATGAAACTTCGCGTTTCATGAAGAGTCCCAGTACGCATCGTTTTCCAATATGTGCCACGTGGCAAGACCAGAATCACTTATTTGATGACGTGGATTGAAGGAGAAGTGAGACAAGGTCTTTTATATATTAATAGATATTTTCAATTCAAGTTGGCTTTTTAGTTCTTCACCTACCTTAACCAACAACAGAGAGAAGAAATAAAAGAATTGTTTTTTTTCTGGGTTTTACATGAATTTCTAAATATTAGAAGAATACCAAAGATTACAAAACCTCAGCGGGAGAATATCTTGCTAATACTTTAAGCTAAAAAACCGTCTTCAACATATCCATGCAACTTTTTGAAGTGCCTCTTCGATCATTCCTGGTGTTGCTATTTTTGAACCCTTGTGCTGAAACCAACATTTCACAATATGTTAGTCCATGTTAACATAATCCCGGTTTAAGTATGAAGGTTAGAAATTGTACCTTGCAACTCACGGTTAAGCAAAGTAAACCGTCTCCGGTCGAGGATTGTACCGAATGAGAATCCAAGTTGAGATTACTAATCACATCCATTATCTCAAGCAAAACCCCTTCTCTCCAAGCACATCTCAGCTCAATCACCACCTCGTTACCAAACAAACTGATCCTTAAATTATCGGTTAAACCAGCTGTATAACCGGTTTCTGCTGGTTCGTCTTCTCTAACAACATGGACTCTCTTCCCGTTTCCGGTTTTACTGTTTGTGCAATTAGCTGATGTTCTTTCCCCTGCTGCATCATAGGGCTTCTTCCTCTTCATTGTCATTGTTTCACGAGCTTCTGCATCGGCTGGTTCTCTGCATGATTCTAGTTCCTGAACCCGTCTCTCGAGTTCTTGAAGATACTCAATCGTATCATCAAGAATCGATACTTTATCGCTCTGTTGAAATAAGTTTAAAAACTCGATCGTTATATATATATGGATTTGCAAATTTTAAAGATTTGGTTATGAATATACCTTATTGATTGAAGGAATGATCGATCTCAAGATCAAGAAACGTTCGTTCAGTTTCTCTCGCCGTTTCTTCTCTAAAACCGCGTGGTTCGAGGTTTCATCCCCAGCCCCAGGTGAATCCAACAACAACCTCTCTTTCTGGTGCACTCGTGGAACCTCGAAAATAATCTTCTTCAACATTCCTTGTGATGGTGGTACAACAACTGATGCGGTTCCAGATGATGATGATGATGGTTTCTTCCACCTCGTGAAGCTTGACCGCTTATCGCAATTCCTAAACTGTGGTCCGAGGATTAGCTGGTGGCTGGTCTTAAAAATCGTGGAGATCACACTTTGGTAATGAACATCATCGTTTCTTGGATCAAAAGATAACATCTTCACATTTTTATGTTGCTCTTGATCATAATGCCCTGACCTTTGAACCTTACCCTTTCTTGGTTCCCAAGAAACTCGTCCAGCCGCTGCTTCAGCAAACGTCTGAGAGACGCAATCGCTGGAATTAAGCGATTGGTGAACGCAGTTACTGAGCTCGTCGTCCATGAGCTGCCAACTTTGTACTTGAGAGTTGATTCCTTCGGCCATGAACGAATCATGATCTTCTGCTACTTGTTCGAGTTCAGGATTGGTTGTTCTACTCGGAGAAGTTGGCTTAGTACCGAACATAGGAGCATAGATCTCGTCTACGCCGCCTAGGATATGTTGCGGATCGAGAACATTGTCTATGTGATAATCAGATCTTGGTTGTGATATTGTAGCGTATGGATCAGGAGCTTCGAGGAATGTTTTCTTCACACATTGTATTACGTTCATGTCCTCTTCAATCTATGACATGAAAACACACACACATTCTTACACTTTTTGAAGCAAAAAAAGAAAAAGAGAATGTGGCGTACGTACGTTTTCTGTGGTACCGATCTCAACGACTCCTCCAAGAAACGGGAAGCAAACCACTGTATTAACAGAAGCACTCTAAACGCAGTAAAAACGGTTGACTTTAGCGTTTTCATTCGCAGCCACTACAGTATTAATTACAACTTACTTTTGCCAGGAGAGAACGGCTAAAGACTTTGTTATCAGCAGCACCAGCATTGCATAGCCATATCGGTTCACCCTTTGTAAACGTCCTTCCAGGCATTCTACGAAAAAAAGATAGATTAATTAACGTGAAAAGACGAAATATTCTCTATGTTTTTCACATTTTTAACTACTTAATTGGTATAAGTTTTATTAAAAGATAATTCTCTTAAACAATCATTTTAAGTTTTTGTCATCAAAATGACTACAAAAAAATTGATCAAAATAGGCTTTTTTTTTCATTTTGAAAATTTTAAACACACTCCCCAAACCTTACTTCATAATTCTAAACCCTATTTTAGATTAGTTAATCCTAGAGTTATAAACGTACATTTACACTGTATAATAAAATTTATTTTGATTACTTTTTTTCATTAAAAATTATTTTTGTGACAAAAAAAATTTGGAGAATTTTTATGTTTACCACATTATTGGTATAATTATTCATCTTTACTTTTACTAAGGAGATATTTTCACAAATATATATATTTTTTTAAGAAGCAAAAAAAAATTAAACTAATTAAAATCATAAATTTTACTCTTTTTGTTTTATATTAAGTGTCGCTTTAACTTTGTGTACATGGATTAAAAAAATAATTAATTTTGCATATTTTCTATAAAAAAACACAATTACCTATACACTTAACTATATTTCAACCAATAGAAAAATAAATTACACTATAAAATTAATAAATTTTGTATCGAAAGTCGAAAACGATATTTATTTTGTAATAACAAAAAATTTCTACAACGACACTTAATATGAAACGGAAGGAATATACTTTAAAACCCTAACTCACCCTTCAACTATAAACCCTAAATCTTGAATTAATTAACTATAGAGTTATAAATATTTTTATCTCTTAAAAAATAAGAATATAAGCATTAAAATAAACATAAAAATGATAGTATAAGTGTGATATTTTTGACAATTTCTTAATTTTTTTTAAATACTATCCTATGATATTTTCTTTATTAAATGAAACGGAATCGGAACCATAATTGTTTCAACTTAACTAAACCAAACTAAAAATCTAAATCGTATCCTGTTTCAGACCACATCTTCGCGAAGCTACTTAACATAATCTAACTGTCCAGAGACCCTACATGTAATAAAAGCGTATTTTGTCTTTTTTATTTAAAAACTGGAAAAGGATCCATTCGAACGTGACGCACCACATAATAAATGTCAATGCTGTTTGGGGAAAGACAGAATTACCCTTCACTGATTTTGAAGACGAATGACATACAAACCAAGTAAAACCACTCGGTGTCGGCCAGATCTTCCGGCGAGAGTGTGGCGGCGGAAGCTCTTCTATTGACCTGTGATCCCGCGACGGTTCCGGAGGAAGAAGATTCAGCGACGGAGAGAGACTCGTAAAGCTCTCTAAGCTGCTCGCTCCTCCGTAGACCAAGCTGATCAGCTTTGATCTCTGATGCTTGAACCGTCTTCCTCGTCTTGATGTCTCCATTATAATATCCATCTCCCCATTCTAAAACTCTTTGGTTTCAAACACACAAAATTTGATCCAATCAGAGAAAAACAATTGGAACATATTATTTGAGATAATCAAGAACTTCAAGAAGAAGAAGAAAAAAAACTTAGAAACTATCTTGATTTTCACAAATAAAGTTTTTTTTTTATAATCTCTTAGAACTAGAGAACAGTGTCATAAGTTGAAGAGCATCATTGATGAAACTTAGACTAAGACCATGAAGAAAATTTTCAAGTAAATCCAAAAAAGTTTTTCTTAATCTGATTTTACGATTTAAATCAGGTAATATATTCATAAATATGCAACTTCAATGTTTTTGGTAATCTTCAAGATAGAACCAAAAGAAGTTCTAGCTTCAGACAAACAACTTAAGCAATGAAAATTCATAGTAAAAACCTAACAAAACTGGAGCAGTTTCAAGGACTATATAAGGTTATGAAACTGACCCAGGCTGAGAAGCAGAGACAGACCAAAAGATCGCATAACTCCATTGAATACTTCGAACTGAAACTGCGAGCTGTTTCTTCAGATTCTCTGGGACAGATTTTCTGTTTTGTCCTGTAACCATTGTTTCTTCATCCCTGCATCACCATGAAACAATATATGATACGCAAGAAGGAGAAGCAAACAAAAATATCAGATTTGTTTTGTCCTGAGTTAGACAAAACATGATAGATTTGTTTATTTATAGCCAAAATAAGCAAACAAAAAAAACCTGAAACTCTTTACATTATTTTTGAAGTATATCAAAGATGAAACAAATTTGATTTGAGTTTGTCATGTACATGAAGTGGTTTCACTTCGTTTTCCTTTTGTGAATATATATATATATATATATATATATATATATATATATATTGGAACACCTTTTGTGAATAGAACACTGAAATTTATGAAAAAATGAAAGTAAATATTACTAGTATTTTTAATTATTTACGAGACAATCAATGAAAAGAAGCAAAAGTAGAGGGAAAAGAGACCTTTTGATTGTTTCTCTTTTTTGGAAGAACGATATTTTATTATAGAAATTTAATTTATTAAAAGTACATAGTAGTATTTTTAAGGGTTGTAATTTTAGTATAAAAAGGATAATGGTTTTTATATACTGCTTCGTTTTTCTTGGCTGAAACTAAAGTAGATGATGTCACAAAGAGAACAGTTTACTTGATTTTAGATTGGATTTATTTTAGATCATTATTTCTACTAATTGTATTTAAATTACTGTATCACCTTTTGTGAAGTATTTACATTTAGATCAAGTTACATGACATGACATGGTCGATTGATGATATATTGAATTCCCATCTCTTAACATGATGTTGAAAATAAAGATACAAGGCTATGAGTTTTAACATCAAATAGTTCAAAATAAAGCTTGGGAAAGAAAGATGATTGACAATCATATGGAGCTAAAGAAACATAATGTTTGACAATTAGATTGAAACATATAATTTTAAGTTTAGAACATTCTAATTAATAGATAATTCTTCATTCAACTATCTTTACAACATAAGATACGAAAAGCTTACAAAATTTTGATTTTACTATAACTCATATACTTAACATGTGATATATATTTAACATTTACTTAAAGAAAAACTTTCAGTTTTTTTGAATCATTAGAAAGTTCAGACCGAAGTTCTAATCTCTTCAGACAGGAAACCACAACATGTAATATTGGTTTCGTCTCATTGATCACTCGAGTTAGGACATCTAACACAATGACCGAAATATTAAAATAAATGAATGAACAGTTAACTCAAAATTTTAAATTTAATACATGGAAACTTTAAGGAATTCCAAAAAAATTAGTAATCGACTTTTATTTAGACATGATCTTAGCTTTAAAGATATTGCCTATTTTATCTCCTTTTTAATGATTTTTTACAAAAATCCAAATAGATATTGTCATATAGTTTTGCTTTCCAAACGAGAACGACCTCAAGACATACCAAATAAGACAATAGGCAATGCAATACCTTTTCTCGTTGTCAAATCAAATGCTAATTGCTAGGAGTCTCAATACCTTAGCACATTTACCTGAAACTGAAGAACCGTACAGCTGAGAAAACTAGAAACAAGACGGAACTGAATTTCATAAAAATCTACACAGATCCTATATCTTTAAATCCAAAAATTAAAACTGAATTAGAACCAAAACGAAAACTGAATAACTGGCTAAAATTTTAGAATAAAGTTTTATATCTAAAATATTAACTATATTTAATTTTAAAGTGACCAAATATTCTAAAAATATTTTTTATAATTGAAAGTAATAAAATTTATAAACCAAGTTATCCAAAAACTGAATTATCTGAATGATTTTTAAAGCAAATTATTTTAAATTATCTGAATTATTATAAAACATAATTGCATTGAAACAATACTCAACACAAATATTTGTCAGATATTAACCGGTTTCTAACTGTTATACAAACTAAATCAAAACAAAATAAATTTCATAAATAACTAAATTTCTTATATATTTAACCAAAAAATAAAATTAACTAAATTAATCGAACCAAAAAACAAAATGCGTAGGAAGAATCTCAATTGTAGTCACAAATATAGTTTTCTTTTCTTGAGAAAATACAATAATAGCAAACCAAGGAGGAAGAAATATAAGAACAGTCTTTACTAAAACTGGGAAACACAAAGAAGGACACGAAATTAATGTTTGGCCTCGAGGAGTTCCCCAATGCAAACAGACAATCTTAATATTTACACACATCTCTTTTTTCGATAAAGGATTTCAGATTAATTTTTTTTACACACAACTTTGAAATTTGCTAATTAACTAAGTTTTCTTGGGTATTTTCTACGTTGTTTTTTTCCATACATTATACAGTAATATCTTATGAACGTATCTAAAATAAATAAGTTAATAAAACCCTGCTGAAAGACGATATATTAGATTAAATTTCTTTTCTGACATCTAGAAACGAGAGATTTCAAACAAAAAAATCGGTCCCCTACAAAACGAAGTCTCTCTTAATATTTTTAGTTTGGTATTGATCGGTAATTAAACGGCTGTGTAGATGTTTGAGGAGAAATTGTTAGAATATTTTTCTATCGAAGGTAGAAATAACAGAAGTTTTTAAATATAGCCCTTTCTCCAAAAACTAATAATAGTTTCATTAGGGATTATGTTAGTAATTTTGAAAAGTAGAAGTACAAAAGTAGAATTTTGAAAAGTAGAAGTACAAAAGTAGAAATTTGAAAATAGCCATTTTTCAAAAAAAAAAAGAAGTCTAATATAAATAAGAAGTTTATGGTTCTTCGTATAATTAGGGCTGGGCATTTTATTCGTTAAATTTGATTCGATTCGTTATTCGTGTCGATTCGATCCAAAAAATCCGGATATCCGTAAGTCTTCGAAGTAAAAACAAATATTAAAAATTAATATTCGTTAAAAACGAATCAAATCACAAATACTAAAAACTTTAGAGGCGAATATTCAATCCGCTATCCGCTCCGACTATACAAATACATATATATCTACAATTAAGTATAATGTTAAATGTATATTTATATAATTTTTATTATAAAATATTTTTTTTTTTATAAAATAAAAATAAAGTATTAAATTAAGAAAAAAATATTTTTTTCTTCTAAAACTATACTTTTTCTAAGATTTTGTGTTTTATTAAAAAAATATTTCATTGTGAAATAGTATAGAACATGTAGTTCCACTAATTTTCACTTTTGGTTATTAATATGTAAAAATATAGCTTTTGAAAATAAACATGTATAGATTTTTTTAGATTTTCTTGTATTAAACAAAGTGTATGAGATATTCGTAAATATCCGTAAATATTTGCAAATATTCAAAAAAAATTTGGATATCCGGAAAGCCGGATATCCATATTTTTTCGAAGCAAAGCAAATCGGAAAATCAAATATCCGTAAGATACGGAGCAAATCACAAATACCAAAAATTATGGCACTATTCGATCCGTGCACACCCCTACGTATAATAAGGTCAAACGGGTATCACTGATCCAACAAAAATAAGTTTCTTTTTTTTGGTCAATAAAGTTTTGTTTGATATAAATGAGTCAGAGAGCCACATGACGATGAAACTAATGTTATAACTACAAGACCATTTAAAGCACAAATCATATACTACTAATCTATTTAATTTGTTGCTATTTTTTTTGACACTGATTAATTATACATTATAAAATATGAAAATATTACGTAGATGTTATTACAACCGACAATTCTGTCTGTGTTACGAAATTACAAAGATTCACATCTAATTATATTAATCTGAACCGCTTTATGAAATACGTTCATGACAATATTTTTTGTGCTATATTAAAAATCTCTTATAAATATGTTTTCTTATATTTTGCATAATACACTTTCTCCAAAAACTGAAACACATACATTTTAATATCAAATCAATAATGAACCTAAAAAGGTTACAAAAAAAAATCTATAATGAACCTCTGGTGAAACTATTAGCAGACTTCCACATATATATATATATATATATATATATATATTTTTTTTTTGCATAATGCGCTTTCTCCAAAAACTGAAATACATACATTTTAATATCAAATCAATAATGAACCTAAAAAGGTTACAAAAAAAATCAATAATGAACCTCTGGTGAAACTATTAGCAGACTTCCACATATATATATATAATCAATATGTGATTTTGTACATAACCGACAACAATAATTTTTAGGCAAATTTGATAGGATAGTCGGGTTTACAAATAGTTAGTTCTTCAGCTAATCAATCAGAAATTTATAATGCTTAGTGCTAGTAAATATATTAATATATCAACTACTTATTTTTGATGTTAAAATATCAATTTTATGCCAAAATACGTTTAAGATTTCAACTATTTATTTCGGATGCTTAGCAAAAAAGTTTTGTTAAAGAACTACTATCACTAGAAGTATTTAGAAAATGTGGATATATATTCTATTTACCTCTAAATATGAATGTATTGGTATATTTACGATTCATTGCTATGGTATTTTATGCAATACATATATACTCTTCTTTTGAAGTTTCGAATATGTATTTTAAATAGAAGTGAGGGTATTGATGATACTATTATATTTGCTCGTATGAATTTTCTAAATTACATATATAATTGAATATTGTAAAAATATTATAAACTATATCACCTACGTTTTGATAGAAGTGCATTTTTATCGTGAACAAATTCAGTTAGCTTTAAATTGAAGAATATGTTAAAAGAATCAGTGAGGTACTTCCTTTTATCACATTTGTATGGCTATAAGCTTAAATATAATGTAATATATATTATTCATTGATCCATTTTCTATGAGAAGGGTAAGCTGGACAAAAAATTGTTCATTTATTTTAATAAAACTCAATGACATGCATTTTTCTAAATTCCATGTCTTGTATTTTAATCAATCTAATTAACTCAAATTATGAGGATGAAGGGTATATTTTTCGGTCAAAAATAACTTAATACACGTAGAAATAAGAGATTCGACTATTAATAATTTTGATGGAACAGTCCACTGTTAAAGAGGTCCACTTTAATTAGCATTAACTATATTGTCAGCTCGAGCCAATATCAATTGTTTTGTCCATACCACTTTCGGTGTACGGCCACACAACTGTAGTTAACAACTGTTGCATAAACTTTATGCCCTTACAAGATTAGGATAAACATTTTCATACGTATTTTTAGTATGTTCAGTCCTGATAGGGATTTGGAATTTTAATTTCTTTTTGTTTACGAAATGTGAAGATTTGAAACTTTATGTATTTAGTACTCTTAATCAAACCTTATTAAAAGGATTGTGTTAAAATGATATTTCTAACCAGGATAGCCTTTTGCTACCCAATTTAAGACATATTTTCACGTATATTTATTCATATTTTCACGTATATTATGCACGAAGAAGGTATCATAATAGAGTTAAAAAAGATAAGTCATAAGTGTCATACTGCATGTCATAATCTAATTTATTTGACTCGTATAAGTACAACGTACTTGTGGCACGAATCTAATATCCAAAATTTTAGAACTATTCGTGATTTAATTCTTTATATTCAGTTAATTATCCCATTGATCATCTCTATACTTTTTTAAAATATTTAGTGTCTAGATATCTAATTCTTTTAAATATTTTAACCGAATCTTATAAACAAAATAAACATTAACACTATATAAGTATATAAAAATCAAACTAATATAAAATAAGAATATTTTATTTCAAAATAAATTATTTACTTTAAAAATCTCTAATAAAAAGATAATTAATTTAAATAAATATTATAAAACGTACATAAAATAATAATTATATTAATTTAAGATATATATATACATGTATATCAGTATATATAACAGATCATAATTATTTATAAAATATTAATATTTATGATTTATTTTAATTTTATATATTGCATATTAATATTTAATTTATTTTATGTAATGATAAATATTCAAATATATGGTTAAACAAATAATAAACTGAATTGAAATTTATGAATATTTTATCTACTCATACCTAGAGCGTAGATCATATAGCATATCTTGTACACATGTTATATATTTTTAATATAGTATACACATGCTAGGACATCTTTAGTGCCAAACTTATTGACTCTAGGACATGTTATCTCTTTAAAAAAAAGATAATCTTTTTAAATACTAACCAATAGACAAATGCAAAACGGTAGATGAGTTTTTAAAATCGAGTTGGTCTCTCATATCTCATTTCTCTCCTCACTTTTCTTAGCCTTTTTTAATTATTATTTTGTCTTTCAATGACATACAAAAGCTTGCCATTGTGGATAGTCTTAAAGTTTGATAGTTTTTCTTTTACTGAATGGTTAAGATAGTTATTGTAATGTTCTGGCCGTCTATGTTCGCTCATTCGACCCTTGGCACTTACTCTCTAAGATGGATGGTGCATTAATTTTTTAAAGCTCGGAAATTATGTTTATTTGTTCTATAATCATTACATGATCTTTTTCCTGTTTTGACTATACTAACTCGATATTACAAATTACTTTTCGATAAGTCACATATCTTTCCACTATTTTATCTCAAACACGTTTAAATTTGAAGTTTTAAACAAATTATGATCAAAAAAATAAGTGCATTTTGATGGTATAAGTAGTCAAATTAATTCTTTTAAAAATTTTTCATATACCATAAACTGGAATGCTACAATTCACCTACTCTCACAGAATACAAAGTCCTCGTTACACCATAAGATCGTTATCCATGTTAGTTTGAGTCCACACAAGGACTCCACACTCATCTAAGTGTAATTTTGATCACTTGAAACGTCCGACCGCCCATGACTAATGGGTCTTGCATGCCTACTCACTCGGTTCGTGCAATTCATTCCTTTCAAGGAGTTGTGTGTTAATTTACTTGGTATTTAGATATTTTTTTATTTTTTTTTCACAATAAGAAATAGTCTTTTTATATTTTAGATAAATAATTTTTTTGATTAGCGACCAGTTAAAAACTTACCATATTTTTATTGGTTAAACTAATTTTATTTAATGAAATTTTTTATCTAATTAAAGTTGTATAGGAATTTATATTTTTGATTTGTGGGCATTACTCTTAAACACTAAATCAAATAAAACAAAGAGAGAGAGTATGAATATAATTATCTCGCATTATACGCCACGTGGTTGGTAATAAAAACAATTCTGAATTATGATTTCTTGTTAATTTTAAAGATTACTCCTTATTATATGGTGTAGTTAATGCCAGAGCACATTACTTTCTCGACATTAATATTGCATAAGACTATTTAACTCCACCACTCTTTTCCACGATCTATGTATGATCAGCGCGGCTCCACGCATGGACAAAAACAAAACTAAAGTTAAAATAAATTTACCAAATTTAATGAATATAAATACTAACGGACTCACTAAAAAACAACTATGAACACATTTTCCATCAATTGTCAAATCTGCAAGTTATTCTAATCCTACCCATGTAATTTATAAAAAATAAATGTTTACGATATTTAGAAACTAACTAATATTATTTACCTAATAAGTTTATGAAATATATTTAACCATATAAAAAGATGCTAAGTTGTGATAACTTATAAGTTTGAAAATTTTAGTTTCGAGTGATTTTCTAAAGCAATAAAAGATTGATACTAAGTGTTTGTTTCAATAATTGGTATCTGAGCAAGATGACGAAAATCAACAAGAAAGTCGAAATACCCTTCGAGTAGGAATGTGAACCTTTCGAGTTTAGGAATATGAAGTATGTAGAGATTAGTCAGAAGATTAAAGTTCAATTATGGAAAAAAAACACGACAAGATGGTGCCAAAAGATTTTGGAAGTTCAGTTGTAGGAAGAACATTCTCAAAGCACCTTAAAGTAACTTTGCAATTAAGGGTGCCAAATGTCGAAGACGCGACAAGGTGGTGCCAAAAATATTCGCAGGAGGAAAGAAAACAAGATGAGTGTATCTAATATATAATTAGATGTCTAATTATGATTAGCACGAGACCATTCAGGAAGGATATCAAAAGTAAATCCATACAGACTTGCTTCTTAAACTCAAACTAGATATAATATTATACTAACTACAAAATAGAGTCGGACATGGACTCAAGAAATTCCAACAATTGGTATCGTATTATTGAATCAAACACTTAATAATCAATCTTTCATTGCTTTAGAAAATCACTCAAAACTAAAGCTCTCAAACATATAGTTATGTTAGGTCTGGGCATTTTACCCATACCCAAAAATCCCAACCGAAACCAACCCTAAAAAACCGGTTTAGGTCGGGTTTGGGTAGAGCCATATTACCCTATTGGGTCTTGCTTCTGAGGACCCGCGGATCAAAGAATCGACTTGAACCATACCCTATACCCGATGAGGTATTATTAGACCCGGATTTATTAACCAACATATGCCTAAACCAGTATAAACCAGCCTAAATCTGTTCACTTCCCCAATGCACCATTATACCTCCTACTTTTGTTAATCGGTTCCACTCCCCCAAAAGTTTAAATCGAAGAGTTTTTCGATTTATAATTTGTAAATCCGAAATCAAACATCATGAAACTGGAATCTCATCATAATCAAGTTCTTCATCAGAACCCCCTAACCCTAGCCACTTCTTCATCAGCGACATCGTTGTCTACAAATCGATCAAGGGTAAGTCTCAAACTTAAGATTTAATTCTTGTTTATGGTTTTGGTTTAATTCAAATTTGATTCTTGATTCTTGTTTATGGTTATGTTTTAATCCAAGTTTGATTCTTGTGTTCCTTTGATCTTTCTTGTGAAACGTTTCTTTCTTGTTTGGGTTTAACCCGAAGTGAACTCGGGTAGGATAATGATTATGTTGTGTTTGTTGTTCTTGGTTGGTTGATTTCAAATTTGAGTTTCATTATGTTGTGTTAATTACTCTTTAGTTGATTCTGTTTTTTTAAATGTAGTTAATGCTGTTGTTGTGTTTATCATTCTTTCCTAATGGTTGTCTTGTCTATAATGCATATGACGTCTTGTGATGATAATTCAAAATTAGATAAATCAGCAGATGAAGTTCAGACTCCAATCTCTCGCAACAAAGGAAAACACAAGAAAACAGAAGGCGTCAGTGGTTCTAGGTCAAAAAAGAAGAGGACGTCAAAGGTATGAGAACACTTTACTAGAAAGAAATAAAATAATGATAGAGCTATTGAAACTATTGTGGGAAAGAGATGTGATATAGCCTATTTATTACCAGTTTTAATCCATGTTCTAGGGTTTATTGTCTATTATGTGTGTCTAGGATATTTTTAGAGTATTTACAGGTCCATGAACGTTTTGGAGATATATGAAGATACTTGGAGCTTTTGGAACATTTAGAGGAGAAGAATCCGTAACTGACTATTAGAGGAGAAAAATCCGTAACTGACTATTAGAGGAGTCGAAGTACAAGACTGTCGTCGATCGACGAAACAACTTTGGAGTCGACCGATGATGAAAAACCAAGGTCGATCGATGCTGCACACTTGCCATCGACCGACGCCCAACTCGCAGACAACTAATTGAAAAACCTAAATTTAGAAGACAAAAGACAAGAATACCCTTGACGAGTTTTGACCTAGATATTTGGGTTTTTATATTTATGCTTATGTATTGAGAGCATGGAAGGTGTGCATGTTAGACTAAGAAATTTTTTATTATAGTTCTTGGTATTTAGGGGAGAAGATTGATAACTCTTGGGAGATTTGTATTGGAACCCCAATATTTTATCTATGCATTCTATTCAGACTATTGTTCTTTCTTTGATTATGTTTGAGTAGTCATCAAATAGATTTAGGGTTGCATGATAGCAATCATGGATTAGCCCAAAACTAGGATTGCTAGTTAAGTTAATATCTATCAATTGAGTTGTGCTTAATGCTTGCATTTTAGAGTAGCTAACTAGGATCTCGAAAGTAGGACATGGACGACTACGAGAGTAGGTTCTGTGCTATAATAGACTACATTAAACTAAGCTGTTAGGCGCATGCGAGAGTTGGTCTAATAGGTCTGGTGATTTCACCGTCGATCGACATCAGGCCTTAGCCATCGATTGATGGTCTTTCCTTTTGCTCGCATGCGAGAGTTGGAGTTAAGAGAGTCAGAATAGTTACATATATGTTCTTCATATCCACTATAATCCATTAGACTTGAAACCTTAGATCTAGCATATTTATATTTGCATCAAGTTAGTTTATTAGAATATTTCCATATTTGTCTCATTAGAATATTTTCATATTTGCATTATTAGCATATTTCCATACTGCATCTTTACTTCTTGAAAATGATTATTTCCTTAACTGATTGTTTGCCACCAATATATGTATTCACCTATCTTAATCTTTAGAAATAAGAAATCTATTGTGTGTCATTGCTCTCTGTGGATTCGATCCCTAAGTACTACACCTGATCTCTTTTGGCAAGAGTATTATTTGTGTGTTAAGACTAGGGTTAATTTCATAGTGATTTGTTTGGGGTATTTATACCCTGCTAGAACAATAAAAACACACATGTCGAATTTGACGCCATGGCTGGGGAGCAAGGATTTTCCATTAGACTCAATTTGTTTTATCTTTAGTCTAGGTATTTTTCTATATTATTTTACTTATATAATTTTTTTTGTGTGTTTCAGGTACATACATATTAGTACCAAGAAGCAATGAGGAGAGGATTTTTGGGTTCTTCAAAAAGGGAACCTGCTGATTCGTACGATCCATAAGTCTACGAGGGCAGTCGACACCCTCCAAGAAGTGATCGCTAGCAAAGAGAAGCAAGCATCGCCCGACACCAATACTTCACCGTCGACCGATACTAACATCATGACATCGAGCGACGCCCACACGTCGCCATTGATCGATACTATATGCGGAAAGACAGAGAAAAACAAGGTAACAATACTGAGTTTTGATAAGAATGGTATCTTACGAGACAAAGAAGGTCATCCTCGCAACAATATAGGAAAATTGATTAATGCACAAGGTATTGTGATCCCTGATGTTATTTTTGTTGTTGAGATGAATGATTTTGGGATGAGCCGTGAATGGTACGATTGGTTAGCTCGGTACCCCTTTCAGGGATTTCCTCGCAAAAATCCCCAAGACCACATCGAAAAACTTGAGAAACTTGTCTTAGAGACCGAGCGACATGTAATAGCTAAAGATCACATACTCTGCAAGATGTTCCCATATTCTCTATCTGGAAGGTGTGCATGTTAGATTAAGAAAAGTTTTATTATAGTTCTTGGTTTTTAGGGGAAAAGATTCATAACTCCTTATGGAGATTTGTATTAGAACCCCAATATTTTATCTATGCATTCTATTCAGACTATTGTTCTCTCTTCGATTATGTCTGAGTAGTCATCAATTAGATTTAGGTTTGCATGATAACAATCATGGATTAACCCAAAAGTAGGATTCCTAGTTAAGTTAATATTCAACAATTGAGTTGTGCTTAATGCTTGCATTCAAGAGTAGCTAACTAGGATTTCGAAAGTAGAACAAGGATGAGTACGAGAGTGGTTATGTGCCAGAATAGACTCCATTGAACTAGGTTGTTAGGCACATGTGAGATCTAGTCTAATAAGTCTGGCGTACTTATCAAATCTCATTCACACTTCCTTCTGATTTCACCGTTGATCGACATCAGACCTTAGCTGTCGATCGATGGTCTTTCCTTTAGCTCGCATACGAGAGTTAGAGTTAAAAAGGTCATAATAATTAATATTTGACTTCTAGTATTTACATATATGTGCTTCTTATCCACTACAATCCATTAGGCCTGAAACCCTAGATCTAGCATTAAGTTAGTTTATTAGAATATTTTCATATTTGCATCATTAGAATATTTCCATATTTGTATTATTAGC
Organism: Moricandia arvensis; assembly: GCA_905132765.1. NCBI lineage: Eukaryota > Viridiplantae > Streptophyta > Magnoliopsida > Brassicales > Brassicaceae > Moricandia > Moricandia arvensis. The sequence continues at coordinate 226,184 of CAJHQP010000113.1, forward strand.
ATATTTCCATATTGCATCTCTACTTCTTGAAAATGAATATTTCCTTAATTGATTATTTGCCACCAATATATATATATAATATATATTCACCTAGCTTAATCTTTAGAAATAAGAAATCTATTGTGTGTTATTGCTCTCTGTGGATTCGATCCATAAGTACTACACATGATCTCTTTTGGTAAGAATACTATTTGTGTGTTAAGACTAGGGTTAATTTGATAGTGGTTTGTTTAGGATATTTATACCTTGCTAGAACAATAAAAACACGCATGTCAAGATGGCATATGAAACAACATCAAGAACTTCAAGTTTGAAGAAACATTTGAAACTTGCTTGCAAGTGTTACCAAGCATGGCTGGCTGTGAAAAAAGAAAATAATCAAGGTGCTTTAGATGGAGAAGATGGTAATATGAGAGTATGCAAAGTATCTGAATCTATCTTCAGACAAGCGACAAATGAGATGATGGTTGTGGGAGAGTTGACTTTATCTTGGGTAAAGAGCGTAGCTTGGAGGAATTTCTGCAACATAACTAAGCTTTGCGTGCCTCATTCTAGAATATCAACAACCCAAGATATTCTTAAGGAGATCAAGCAACGACTTTCATTGACGACTGATATTTGGCTTGCTCCTCATACCCGTTCCAGTTATATGGTGATTACGGCTCATTTTATAGACAACTCATGGCAATTGAGGAAGCTCATCACTGGATTCAAGAATGTGTACGAACACAAAATATCAACAATATCTAAGGTACTTCTTGAATGCTTATAGGAATGGGATATCAAAAGACTGTATGGTATAACCGTAGATAATGCCAAAACTAATAGTTTAGCATTGAGAAATTTTAAGGAAGCTTTTATTGAGAAGAATGGGGATGATGTATTGGTTGTAGATGGAAAGTTCATTCTCAATCTGACTGTTAAAGATGGTTTGGAGATAGAAAGCAGTGTTAATGCCACTCGTAATGGTACTTATTTTGTGAGGTCTTCAACTCTGAGGAAGATTTTTTTGAGCAACATGTAGAGTCAGGATGGATTCAGAGAGGAATCTTACTTTTAGATGTGAGAAATAGGTGGAATTCCACCTATTTGATGCTAAAACAAGCAAGGAAGTTCAAGGTAGATTTTGAGAAGATGGAAGCTGAGGACAAACCCTACAACGAATACTTCAATGAAACTATGGATGAGAAAAAACAGAGTTGGGAAGCAGTTGATAGGTTAGTCTAGTTCTTAATTATTTTGTACAAAGCTAATTTGGTTCTTTCTGCAACAAATTATGTTACTGCGCATAAGTTGTATCATGCGATCGTCACAGTAACGAAGAACATTAGTGCTTTAAGCACTACTCCTGGTCCAGATGAAAGTTTAAGGTCTAAGGCAGCAAACATGTTAGGAAAACTAGGCAAGTATTGGAATCCATTTGGGACAAATCCTGAGAAGATGAATAAATGTGTTATTGTCGCTGGTGTTATTTACACAACCAAGAAGATGAAGGTTGCCACAAAGCTATTTGAAAATTTGTATGGAGAAGGCTTAGTTGAGGTTACTTATTTGAAAGATGAAGTCAAGGACATTTTGAGGAGTTTGTTTGATCAGTACAACAATGGCAGTGGCACTGCTGGTGATTCGGTTTCATCATTTCATAGTCAGTCTCAAGGACCATCTTCTCAATCTCAATCTCAATCTCAGTTACAAGATCAACTAGGAGATCAAGTATCTTAGAGGAAAGTACTTGGGAATGAGCTTGCCTATTAGAGCATGAATGACATTTACAAAGAACTTGTTCAAGAAACATGATTTCAAAAAAAACCCCAATGAGTTGGATATGTATCTGAAAGAGAATGTGGAGATTCCAAACCTTATAGGTGGTTCAGAGTTTGATGTACTCTCTGTCTGGAAGGTTAATAGTGCAAAATATCTGATTCTATCTTTGTTAGCTAGGGATGTACTTGCAATGCAAGGGAGTTATGTTGCATCTGAATTGGCTTTCAACACCAGTGGCCGAATTTTAGACCCAAACAATAGCTGCTTGACGCACTATATGATAGAAGTATTGATGTGCACAGAGCAATGACTCAAATCTGAGATTAGACTCAAAGGAAAAGAAATCGCATGAAAGGAATTAATGCTTAAGTTGATAGAAAATAAACAATCACGCACTACTTTCTTATCAAACTGCCATGGTCGACCCAAAAGGATGTGGCATGCGTCCATGGGACGGACATTGCAAAGGATCTGGTCCTCATATCGACCAATGGTAAGAAGAACTGTAACTTGCTCCTTTACGTACTGCTCACCAACTTCGTTTAGCCATTCCAACTTGAAAGCTCGAGAGAGTGGCTTGGTCTCAAGTCCAAGTTTCCTAACAAGAGTGTCACTAGCAACATTAGTGTAACTGCCACCATCAATAATCAAAGAACAAACTTTATCAGAAACCAAACATCTAAAGTCAAAAAGATTCTCCCTTTGTTCTCGTTCATTGGTTTTGTTAACACTCAATGATCCCCTAGTGACAAGAAGTGGACCATGAGCGGGGTAGTCGAAGTGGTTCCCCTTCATCAAAGATCAGACCAGAATCATCATTGAAGGTCAGACCTAGATGATCTTCCTAGTGATAGTCCTCCTCATCGAAGATGGGACCAATTGCATCGTCCAAGGGTCTCCTAGTAACAAGAAGTAGCCCATGATGTGGGTAATCGAATGGTTCTTCGTCCTCATCATAGATTGGACCAAGATCTTCCTTGTCCTCCTTTTCATCCTCGGACTCAACTTCAACATTATTTATGAGAATCACCACTTTCTGGTTTGAACACTTGTTGGCATAGTGTCTAAGGCCTTGACATTTAAAGCAACTAATTTCTCTTGCCCGGTTGGGGGGTTTCAACTGCTTTTTTTTATGTCAACACGAGCAGGAACATTATTCTTAAAAGTAGAATTTGTTGTGGTTGAAGACTTACCTTTGTCTTGGTAGCTTGGTTTGGGAGCAAAGACCGGTTTAGAGTATCTCTTTCTTTTGACTTGATGCTCGATCAGAATTTCCTTGTGTAACATCTGCTCCACACTTCCATATTCTTAAAGCTCCATTCTGTCCTGAATACCCCGTTTAAGACCTGAGAGAAATCTGGCCATGGTAGCGTCCAAGGGCTCATCAACATCCGCCTTGATCATCAAGATTTCCATCTCTTTGAAATAGTCCTCCACGGATTTGGTTACTTGGAGCAAGCGTCTGAGTTTCTGGTGTAGATCTTTGTGATAGTGGGTAGGTACAAACCGTCTCCTCATCAGCATGGTAAGCTCGTCCCATGAAGCTATCGGCCGTTCACCTGTCCTTATTCTGTGAGTCACAACTTGATCATACTAGTTAATAGAATAGCCAATAAACTCAGTTGATGCCAATCTAACCTTCTTAAGTTCAGAAAAGTTTTGACAATCAAAAACAAGTTCAATTTTTCTTTCCATTCAAGAAAAGCATCCTGATCATTTTTGCCATCAAAAGCTTGGATTTTAAGTTTCAAACCTTCTAATCTATCATCAGGTAGTTCATTTATAGCAAAAGGATTAACATCACCTTGATAACGGTTTCTTTGACTTCTCCTAGGTCGTTTGATGGATATGTCATCGTCCTCTTGGAACTCCTCATCTTGGATCTCATCATCATACAGATTGGGCCTCCTTGGGCGATCGCTTCTTGCTCCGGTTCGAGAACGCGTCTGTTGGCTGACCTGAATCTCTTCAAGTCTCTGATGGATCTGCTCTAAACCAGCATTCATAAGGTTAGCCATAGAATCATTCAAATCTCTCATTTGCAAGTTAGATAAACCAAGAACAGAATTTCTGGGTTGGTTTCTTTCCTCTTCAGTGCCCATGGTTTCCTGAAAATGGTAAAAACAAAAGATTAGTAGATAAAATCCTCACACACTCAAATGTTTAATCTCACCTACTCTAGTGTTTCTCTCAGAAATTTAGTGATCACTCAAGAGTCTTTTCTCAATGTTCTAAGAGAACAAATCAAAGGAACCTAATGGAATCTCCAAGCAACAACGGATGAGCACAAGATAGAGAGATAAGAGATTTGGTTTTTGAAATCCGTTTTAACCACTCTAAGGCTGATTTTCTCCTCAGCGAGCATGATTTCTCTTCTACCTCCTAGACAAATAAATCAAACTTTTTTTCTTTTTCTTTTTTCTAATAGATCTTTCTTTTCTTTTTTTTTTTAAAAAAAAACTATGGCAAAGGTAAAGAGATGGCCTGGATTTGAAATAGAAAGATGAAGAAGAAGTGTTTAGAAATGGAAGTTGAAAAAATGGAAAGAGAGTACCGATTGAGTGGCTCTTATTACACTTCTGATACGCCCAAATTAGAGAAGTATCACTTAACTGGACTTTGGATATGAACTTAGAAGGATTGAATGAGAGTTGATGGATTGAAGGATCGCACATCAGTTGCGGAAGGTTGTTGATATTCCCAAACTTCGATTGTTTCTTAATATGACGCACAAGTCCAACAAAAGAAGGTTTTTTGCTTGGATATTACGCACCAAGAAACAGAGAAGTGTTCTAAGCATAGAACAAAGAGATAAACTCAAATACAAATAGGGAAAATCGACTGATAAATTATGAGAAGAGTTTACATACTTATACTAGTTGTGGTCAAAGGAAAACATAAAGATTTGTGGGAATCACACAACTAGGAAACATAAATTTGACTAAGAACATCTGGGTTGATCGGGTCCATGGTGGTAAGGAGAAGGACGCACGCGGGTCGATCGGTACAGTCCGCCGGGTGTCCTTCACGAACGATTCGCGTTCTGGCGAGGTTCAAGTCTTCAAAGTTTGAGAATTATTTCCTTAGAGAAATATGGGTGAGAAAAGTCCATCAATGGGTCGATCATGAAGGCAAGAACATCAGTACGGTCGTCGGGCTGTGCGGCACGAACCAAACGGACCAAAAGTGAGAAGGCACGACCGTCTTCGTATTTTTCACGTTCCAACTGAAGTCTGGCTTGACTATCAGTCTTAGCTTGTCGAGAAGGTCGAGAAAGGACGCATGTGGGTCGGTCAGTTCCATCGCCAGGTCGTGGTTCTGATCTAAGCTCCAATCCGGACGTTTGCGGGTCTGATGGGGAAACCTCGGTTGGGTCAAGCTGGTTGACAAGATCACCACCCTGGATCAGGTCTACATCCTTTGGTGCATCACTAAGGACCCGAACCCAAAAGGACCCGACCCAAACAAGACCCGAAGACCCAAATGCCCAAGCCTAAGTTATGTCACAACTAAGCATCTCCTTATATAGTGAAATTTATTTCCAAAACTCATTAGGTAACTAATATTTAGATAGCTCCTAAATATCCTAAACATTCATTTTCTCTATAAACCATATCTCAGTTGTCTTATAATATCTTGAAGCTCAAGTTATCTTCAAGCGTAATCTAACATTTCCCTCCTTAAGCTTGAAATCACTATTTGATACATCTTGAATGACAATGAGATCCCTCATTTCTTTGAACTTAATTCATCCTAATGCTTTTGTCAAAAAATCATTTTTTTGCTTGCTCCCTGCACAATTCTCCACGTCCACTTGATCATTCACAACACATTCCCGTATGAAATGATATCGTGTATGTATGTGCTTTTGCGTCCGTGGAATACTGGGTTCTTGGTCAGAGATATTGTGTTGTTATCAATACGAACTACCAATTTATTAAACAATTTTCTGTTGATCTCACTAACGAGTTCTTGAAGCCATATTGCTTGCTTAGCCATCCCTGTAGCTGCCATAAACTCAGCCTCACATGAAGATAATGCAAAAGTTTCTTAATTTTGCGAGCACCATGTAATTGGACATCCATCGAGATTAAATATATGTCTGGTTATACTATTACCATCGTCCGGATCCACACTGTGGCTACTATCATCGTAACCAACCAACCCTTCTTCATTCTTTTGAGAGAATAAGAGTCCGTACGAGAAGATTCCTTGCAAGTACCTTAATACTTGTTTCAAAACTGCTCCATGGGACTGATTTGGATCGTGCATAAACCTACTCAACACCAACACTATACTCAAGGTCTGGCCGTGTGCTTATCGAGTAGCGAAGGGATCCAATGTTTCTTCGATAAACCTTCTCACTGATGACAAGTTCATCTTTTGCCTTAGATAGTTTTAATCCTACATCCATTGGCACGTGTGTTGCATTGCATCCTCTCATCCCACATTCTTCAAGAACCTTCGTTGCATATCTTTCTTGATTTAATAGTAGACCACCTTCATGCTGAATTACTTATACTTCAAGGTAGTAACTTAATTTGCCAAGGTAAATCATCTCAAATCTCGTCGCCATTCTTTTCTTGAACTCGAGTATTATGTCTATACTGGATCATGTGACAAGTAGTTCGTCTACATAGACACCTACAACCAAAAGATGTCCATGTTTCTCTTTTCAGTATAGAGATGGTTCCTTTGAACATTTTACAAACTTCAACTCTCGGAGAATGAATTAAATTTCTCACTCCATGCACTTGGGGTTTGTTTGAAGCCATAGAGTACTTTATTTAATCTATAAAATTTATCTTCACCTCCTTTTATCACAAACCCTTTTGGCTGTGTCACGTAAACTACTTCCTTTAGCTTGCCATGAAGGAATGCATTTTTGACGTCAAGATGGTGCTACTCCCAACCATGTGACACTGCCATAACAATGATCTAAGTGGGCGTGGATCATGTTGCGGGGAGCAATCAAAATACTGATATTTGACGAAAGCACTAGGAAAAATCAAGTTCAAAGAAATGAGAAATTTTATGGAGAATTTTCATGTTTACCAAATTATTGGTATCATTTTTTTCATTTTTATCTTCACTAAAGAGACATTTTCACAAATACATTCTTTTTTAAGAGGCAAACATTTTTTAGATGAATTAAAATCTTAAACTTCACATTCCAAAACCATATCCCACCCCTCAACTCTAAACCCTAAGTCTTAGATTAATTAACCCTAGGGTTATAAGTGTTTTTTTCCTCTTAAAAATAATGGTAAACGTGGTTAAACTAAACATGAAAAGCGGTAGTAGGAATGTGATATTTTTGACAATGTCCCTAATTTCATTGGGATTCAAAATGTATCAAATAGGGATTTCAAGCTTAAGTAGGAGATTGCGGGATTAAAATTGAAGATAAATTGAGGTATAAGTTATCTAATCCTACCAAGATATGATTTATAGAGAAAAGGAATGTTTAGGATCTTTAACAGTTATCTAAATATTAGTTACCCAATGAGTTTAGGAATATTTTTCACTATATAATTAGATGATAAGATGTGGCATAACTTATAAATTCGAAAGCTTTAGTTTTGAGAAATTTCCTAAAGGGAAAAAACTAGTTTAACCCTAACTCATCAGTTTGTTACTAGAAAGACTTTAGTTTTTATTTTAATTACTAATTTAATTTTCATACCTTTTTTACCCCTAAATCTTTGGTTATTAAAATAATAATTACGAAAATGCCATTACTCACAGACTTATTTTTGTTAACTTTTTATGTGCCACAAACTTATTTTTATTTTTCTTTGACAACAAATTTATCTTAAATTCAATAGATTTAATTAGATTTTACAGATTTATTTTGATAAATTTTTCACGTTTGGTCACAAACTTATTAACATTTTACAGATTTAATGAGATTAGTTTATTTGGCCACAAATTTACTTAATTTTGACAGATTTGTATAGAATTCGATATAATTGTTTTTTCTTTGGCCAACGATTTACATATTTTTGACAAATTTATTTAGGTTTTGACTGGTTTATTATTCTTCGGTCAAATATTTACTTAATTTTGAAATATTTAATATGGATTTGATAGATTTGTTTATCTTTTAACCACGTATTTAGTTACATTTTAATATATTTTGTTTTTTACTTTAGTGACAGATTTAAGGGAGATTTACCAAATATGACTCAAAATTTGATTTTAAATGGAAAAGTATACTCCAACTCAAATCAAATGCAAAAGTAACTCAAAAGACTAGTGAAATTAAAAACATCCCTTGATGACTAAACAAAAAAAACAGTATTGTAGTTTACTATTATGACCTTGCGAGTGAGATTTCCCTCAAAGTCTTCTCATGATGTAGATCTTAAAAATAATTTATAAATTTTATAAAAAAATATTTTGAATAATAAAAAATCGTATTATTGTAATTATAGACATTTGTAAATGATGTAAATTTAGATTTGCTAAAATTGAATAGTTTTCAACATAAATGAGTAAATGTAAGTTAGTCATGATATTCTTTGGTTTAGGGTTTGATAACTATGTTATAGTATTGTATGTGTGTTTTAGGGTTAGATTGTGGTATCTTAATTTTTTTTTCAAAAATTAAATTTTATCTATATGTGTTTAGTTTTGTATATATTAAACTCTTTATAAGTTTATTTTAAGTTTAATAAAGTTTTTGTATGTGATTTAGTAATATATTTGATTTTAGGGTTTGGAAAAACTTAAATTTTCGAAGATATAATGCAATAGAAGACTTACTGAAAGACATAACTACCACTTCCTGCTTAAAATTTTAGAAAATTAGGTTTCCCGCCTATTGTTAAGTCTTCCATAAGTTTTCCAGTGGAAGTCTTAAGTCTTCCGGTGGAAATCTTAAGTCTTCCAGTGGAAGTCTTAAGTCTTCGAGTAGAAGTCTTAAGTCTTCCAGTGAAAATCTTAAGTCTTTTATAAGATCAAGTTTATTAGATCTTAAAAAAATTAATAATTTCGTAAAAAATATTTTGGTTGGGAAAAATCCTAATCATCCAATTATAAATATTTTAAGTGATATAAAATTTAGTTTTTAAAGTTTATTTAAGTTGTATGAAGTCTTTGTTTCTAATTAGTTAGTTATTTTGAGTTTAAGGTATAAGTGATTTAAGTGTTCCAATAAATAATGTACTAGAAGATTTAGGGTCTAGAAGACTTAGTCTTCGAGGATGTATTCTATTAGAAGACTTACTTGAAAGTCTTCTAAATCGAAAATTTTTAATTTTATTGAAATTTTTATCTTTTTATATAAAGAAAAGTTTACACATTATCTCTCTTCCTCTCAAATGACTGCAAAAAAATGTAATTTTCTCATTCTAAAACTGTCCACCCTTTTTCTAATCTGTTTGAACATAAAACCCCAAACTTTATATCAATTTCTCATTTTTATCTCATGTTTTTCACCTATTTATTTTGTTTTGGCAGATTTTTCATCACATGGTTCTCATCTTCCACTTCTTTAAATGTATATCTATAAACCATATTTTATCATTTGGTAACTTCTTATTGCTTAAAGTTCTTAACTTTTGAAAAAAAATTATTGTTTTAAGTTCTTACCTTATTTTTGAAACTTTTCAATGTTTTGAAGTCAATTTAATGTTTTTGGATATGCAAATTTTTTAGATCTGAGATGACATGGAAGACTTTCATGGAAGTATTCATAGAAGTTTTCCAACAAATAATTCACTAGAAGATTTCCACATAAGTGTTTTGGGCGAATAGTAAATTTAGGGTATAGAATACTTTCAAGTAACTTTTCCAGGAGGTATTTTGTTAAAATATTTTCAAGTAAGTCTTTCATAAGAAAAACTAAACTTTATATTAATTTCTTATTTCTTATCTCATGTCTTTCTCACTGATTTATTTTGTTTGAATATGCAGGTTTTTCAGATCTGAGACAACTTGGAAGACTTTCATGGAAGTTTTCTCGGAAGACTTTCATGGAAGTCTTCTCGGAAGACTTTCATGGAAGTCTTCTCGAAAGTCTTTCATGGAAGTCTTCTCGGAAGTATTCTAACAAATAATGCACTAGAAGTATTCCAAATTTTGAAATGAATAACCTAATTGGGGGGAATCAAAATTTTCATTGTCGATTTCCGATGAAAATAGGAAAGCTAAGTAAACCTAACTTTCCGAGAGGTTCCGGATATCTGCTAAACCACACGTCAAGCAATCAAACAATGAGAACAAACGAAATAATAAATCGGTAAAAAATTGAAAAGGGAGCAAAGAAGATCTTATTCCGAATTGAGTGAACAAGCATTACAACAGGTAAAGCCTCGGCAATAAGAAACATCAGCGAGTTTCTAGTTCTAACCTTGTGAGTAGAAAAAAATGTGTCCCCGCCTCTTTAACCTCGACATCCTTATATACTCATCCTAGCGGCGGTTTGATTTTTCCCTTTTTGCCCTCGATCGAGTTTATCGCTTAGAAGGAATATTTCATTTTTCTTTGATCTTCGTGGTTATCTTTGGAAACTTCACATTTATCTTCCAAACTTAACATTTATCTTTTCCTGTAAAACAAAAGATAGACAGTCATAACGATTGGGCTTGATTTCGTGTAAAACCGCGAGTGAGCTTTTAGCCGTGTGTTAAAACCTTCTCGGACGTTTTTTGAGTTAAGCGTCTTTACGATTTATCTAAAGAGCACTTCCGAAACGACGTTGATTCCTAAGAAATTTTACACGATCAATTCAAACTTTATACGAGGAAACGAGTTCTTGCAGTTTTTAAATCGTAAAGTTCCAACGGTAACTCCGATCAAGACGAAACAAAAGCGAGTTCGATCCAATCTTGAAGGAGGAATCACGAGGGTGGGAAGAAGAAGGATTGGTTGATCCAAATCTCTGATCGGGTGAGTTGGGCTGTTCGTTCGATCCAACTCGCCTCGGGGGCGAGTTGAACTGCTCGTTCGGTCCAACTCGCCTGGGGGTGAGTTGGACTGCTTGTTTGGTCCAACTCGCCTCGGGGGTGATTTGAACTGCTTATTTGGTCCAGCTCGGCCCCAAGGTGAGTTGGACTGCCCGTTTCGTTGTTTCGATGCTCGGGACCCGTTTGCCTGAGGCTTCGAGTAAACTTTTCTCGAGGACTTATCGTACAAATCCTTTTTCAGAATTCATGCGAAACTCAATTTCGGTTCTCCCGCTCTCTTTTTTTATATATTCTATCTCTTTCTTTTTAAAGAGAAACATTTTTTGGGAAGTTTCAGTTACTGATTTCGTCGTAACCGATTTTGACCCTAATAGTTAGCCCTCAAGCTTGTTAGAATCATGATGTTCTTGCGAGCGGTTATGCGTGTTTAGGTAATTTAGGCAGAATTCGATGACTGAAAGTCCAAAGGTGAATAGTGAATTTCTTGCTTATAAGTATGTGGAATAAGTTTTCAAATTCTTTACTTGCTCATATTCACAAAAACTTTTCTAAGGTAGAAAAATCATTTCTACCCCTTTAATCTTTTGGTGTTTTTGATCATGTATTCAAGACGAAGAGCTTCTGCCAAGGCTCATCCCGAACGTTTTGTTCCCGATGGTTCTAGCTCGCAATATAACGATGTTGACCCAAAGGTGGAGTTTGAGGCACACTCGGTCGATCTAGAAGAGGCCGATGCATATTGGGTGGCCATGGGCAAATTAAAGCCTCCTTTAGGACTGGAACTTGGGTTCCTCCTCCGTATCGTGCCAACCCTGTTGCTGGTTATTTGAGCCAAAGCTGTCCCAATCGGCTCGATGCCATTCAAAGCTTAATGCAATGCCACTTATAATTTCCTATTCCAGAAGCTATCATGTGGCTCTTCAATCTTTTGGAGTTGTCGATTGGTCGAGTCAGCCCATGCGGTTTGCAGCATCTTGTTGGAATTTTGGTGCTGAGTTACAAAGGGGGTATGACCATTGACTTCGACTATCTTGAAGGTCTGCTGATGCCTCGGGGTAATTCGGCCATAGAACAATTGAGTCCTCGGCGAAACATGGCGTCATAACGGGATTCATGTCGAACTACCACTCCTGGAAGAAGCATTTCTTCTTTGTCCGTGTCGATAGTGCATCCACGGAAGAGAATTCCATTCCTATTTTTAGGACTAAATGGGGCCAGAAAGGTTCTCCCGGTCGGATATACACCATTTTTGGTTTTGATGATATTCGATCTTACGCATTTGTCCTTTGTTTTGCAGTGACTAACCTCTTCCCCCGAATCTGAATGGCTTGGACACCTTCAGAGATTTACTATGTGGCGGCCAATTTTGGTCCCTAATCACTCTGAAACGGGTTCGTCGCGCTGTTGCTCTTTACTGTTTTTGGTTTCAGCCGGATCGACCAGTTGAAGAAGGGGAAGAGTCGAGCATGGATGGGTTCTTTCCGTATGAGGCTCCAGCAGAGAAGGAAAGGTCGAGGCTCCGTAAAGACAAACGCGTTATTGTCGATGATGACGTGGTCGACGGGCAAGGCTCTCCCACTGACAACATACTCAGAGATTATCTCAATAGCCAAGCAGGTGGAAGTGGTGGCTACTAGATCGATCTTTACGAGTTGTTTGACTTCGACTTTCCCTCGACCGAGGGCCAGTCCAGCGAGGTGCCAGAGTTTACCAAATCATCAAGGATGGTCAATAGGGTAAGTTCTTGTCCTTAAGCATTTTTTATGGCCAAACTTTTCTTGACTTTGAGAGTTTTCGCAGGGCCTCCATATGATGAACCGAGCCCTTGATGCGAGCAACCAGGAGGCTCGCATGTCTCAATTCAGGGTCGAGTCAGATGATAAGGAGATCGCTCGTCTAAAAAAGGCGAGCTGGAGAATTCTTGTAGTGAGAGAGAGTCGAAGGTCCATCGAGCCTATAGTGAGAGAGAGTCGAAGGTCCATCGAGCCTATAGGCAAGGAAAGAGAGAGGTTTCTGAAGTTATGAGGAACCATCATGATAGGTTCTCATACGAGTTTGAGGAGCCCAAGGGGAGTTATAAGGCTCTTGGGGATTATCCTGAGTGTCGCGGTACCGTGGATGAACTGCATCTTACGCAAGTTCCTGATTATTCGTTCGATGTCAAGTATGCAAGGCAGACTAGGCATATGAACAACGCCAACATTGACTTTGCGATTCCTCAGATCAAGGAGAGTATTTGGGAGCAATGGGATCCGATACCCGTTTCACCCGACATGGTGGACACCGAGATGAGAACTAATGATTAGATGGGTGAAGTGACCCAGCCGATGACTCCCCTGGATGTCAACGACTACTCGATTGGGAGGTCGATGTCTGCGTACTTTAGTCTCGACGATTGATTTTAAGGTTTTCTATGACTTAATGGGAAAGTGTTCCCTTTCCTTGTAATATGTTTCTGTTAGTTGTTTATCTCTGGCCAAGTGTTGCTGTGTTTCATGTAGTCAGGACTGGCCATGTGTGTCTTTTGAATCCTTGCCGCTTCGCGGCTTTTGTATGAATAAACTTAGGATTTTTAATTGAAAATGAGTTTAAGTACATTCGTTTTTTTTGAAGTGTAGAGGGAAGAATAATAGTTGTCATCTCGCTCCTAACTCTTTTTGCTGATCGTCCTATTCGTTTCTTGTTGGAGAAGTTTGAGAAGTTTTCAAATCTTTGAGAGCAACTAAATATGGACGAAGAGACATGCTTTCAAGATCTCGCATCTTTTCGATATTATGCCTTGAGACGTTAGATACCAGTGTGATGGGTTTAGGGTAAGACCTAGGTTTACTTTCTGTTTGAGGCTTTGTGACGACTAATCGACTTTTGTTTTGCATGTTGTGATTTTAACCAGACTCTGTTCCGATTTAAAGTCCGTGCTTGGTTCTCGGCTTATATGACTTTTCTGGTCGGAGTCGAGTATCTCTCCGGAGACAATTTTTAAGTCGTCTGGAAGTGCTGACCAAAATTTCAGATTTCTTTTATAGTGCGTTATTATCCTAGTCGGATGTACGAGGATCAATCCCTTAGGACGAATCTAAATGTGTTTGCTTAAGACGGCTAAAGTGCTCGGCGGGGCCAATAAACGAGCGTTCACAATTTATAGTCGTGGACAAACTAGGAGCATGCTTTTGAATATCTAAGCGACGTCTCACTTATTTGTTTTTAAATATACTTTGTGTTTAATGATGTTTTTATTATATGGGATCGTGTATTGAAGTTGACGGCAAGACCGAGATATGTTTGTGAAGGGGTTTTAGTGGTTGGCGGGATCTGTTGATCCCGACAGTGCTTTAGTCAATGTGATGAAGTATTTTTTTAATTTGTTGGAAGAGTGTCTTCTAGAGTTGGTCCGTTTTGAGGCATGGCGATTTTCGTGAGGTTTCGTTTCCGGTTTTGCACGATAATCGTTTTGCTTGTATCTAGATGTTTTTTCCGAAAATATTACAAGATGTTGTCTCTGAGATAAGATAAATTTTTCGAGATTATAATGAAGTCTTTATTGCCGAAAAAGTTTCAAAAATATCGAGTATAAGGCAAATATTTTAGAATTTAAAAATATACGAGTATTCGTATATGTACCCACTCCCCCCTTTTTGGAGAGGGGGATAGTTGAACTCGTCCTTTGACGAGCTGCCTACGTACCCCTTTCGGAGATCAATCCATCTCGTAGTTCTGCTGTTTGTGCGAGTGTGTTTACTTGGCTGCTGTGTTTGTGTTGATCGCGTTAGTTGCAGGATCGACGTCTTTTGTCGGGTCTGAATCCTCTGGTTGGGTCGAAGCGTTGGGTTATGAACCTTGTTGTTCTTCGGCCGTTGCTTGAGTTCACAATTCTAGATAATCTTCTTCTGAAGCGTTCTTCGACCGTTTGGGCTTCACCATTGCGATGTCGTGATTTGCCTTAGCTTATGTTCGGCAAGAAGGAAACGTCTCGACTGTTTCTAGCATTCCCAGATTGCAGCTATTCTGTTGTGAGTCAGGAACTTGACGCCTAGGTGATAATTCGACGTGGCTGCCTTCTTGGCGTTTAGCCAAGGTGTGCTCATAATGACGTTTTAGATGGTCGGATGGTTGACAACCGCGAATTCAACGATCTTGTTAACTTATTTTGCCGCGATGGTTAATTTGATCGATCTGAGGGTCATTGACGTCGTTCCTGAGAAATCGGTCAACGGCTTGGGCGAAGGTACAACTTCTCCTAGCTCGACGTTCATCCTTCTGAGAGTATCGTGGAAGATGACGTTGACCATGCTACCTGTATTGATGAGAACTTCGGCGACCTCGAGATCTCTTATCACGAGATCGATGACAAGTGGTTTGCAGTGGGGTTGGTCGATCCCACCGGCCTCTTCTTCTTCGAAAGTGATCACTCCTTTTGGGATATCCCGGGATGCAGACCATTTGGACGAATTTGCGCTCGTCTCGGCCTTACGCTGATAAGCTTTGATGGCTGAGACGGTGTCGCCGCAGTATTGCGATCCCCCAATGATCATGTTTACTCTGCGACGGTTATTGTCGTTACCCTTCTCGCCATGCCTTCTTCCGCGCTTTTCTCCCGATTGGTTCCCTTGTGAAGAGTTCTTTGTTTGAGGAGCCTTATCATTTTTTGAGGGACGGTCTGAATCGTGGACGAGGTCTTTCACGCTGGAAACTTCGGAAACTTCTCCCGCGAGTAGTTTCGCGGCCAATCTGTCCCCAAGAACTTTGCAGTTGATGGTTGAGTGGTCGCGGGCTTGATGAAAGTCACAAAAGACGTTCCCGTCGTAATTTGAATTTTGGGTTCATGTGTTACCCTCCATATGGCCTTTCTCCAGTCCAGAGTTTATGGTGTAGTTATGTGCTCCTTGGGTCTCTTCTTCCTCGCGATGGACCTTTTTTGTCGTTGCGAGGGTTTTTCTTTTTCGACTTCTGATCCGACTCCGGATCCCTTGAAGACATCTTAGACGTTTTATGCTTTCGCGACAAGACCTTTGTCTCCTCTTTGATGATTATGTAGTATGTGGCTTAGTGGAGCGCGTCCTGGATCGTACGCGGGTTCTCCAAAGTTATCAACTTCCTACACTTTTACTTGTACCAGAGCGTGTTTCAGAGCGCGTCTATGGGTACTTTGTCACCTATTTCGCTGACTTTCGCCATAACAGTCTTGAACAGTGTTATAAAGTCGCGGAGAGATTCGTCCTCTTCCTGGGATAGGCTCCAGAGGTCGACATCGAAGGTTCCTCGATCTATGAATATAGAGTACATATTGAGAAACTCTGAGGCGAGTTGGCAGAAACTTCTGATAGAATTTTGCTAGGCGAGAGAACCACTTTAGTGCTGCTCCCTAGAGCATTTCGACGATGAGGCCGCTTTCGCCGACGTCTCTTTCGCTTTCTATGAACTTGGCCCTTCCCATCACGATCTGGTAAGCCTGCAAGTGTGCCTTGGGATCGGTTGTACCATCGTAATGCATCACCTTTATCTTTCCGGGATCCGAAACTCGAGTTTCGGTGATGCGAGTTGTGAAGGGCGTTTTCCGAGCCTCTTCAAGTAGTTGATCGATCTCTGGTGCGGTGCTAGTAGCGTGATGGACTTGAGATTTCACCACTCTAACATCTGCTACCGTTTCCATGAGATGATCGTGGAGATCGCGGATCTCGGAATCTTTGCTAGCGGATTTCTGAGCTTGTCGGCGTTTGCCGCGAGTGTTCCGAGTTTGTTCCTCGGCCAGTTCTTCTTGTTTTTCCCAGAAGATGGCTTCTTCTTCTTCGGTCATAGGATTTTCAAACTGGGATTCGTCAGGAGCCGCACGGCTCCTCGTACAACGTGGATGCACGTTCGTGTCTTCGTCTGTGGGTTCAAACTGACTTCTAGAATCCACATCGACACACTCGATTTTACCTTCATTTTTTCTTCCTTGATAAGGGGAAGATATCTCGGGGTTTTCCGTGTGGCGCAGGGGTGATTTCGTTGGGATTTTGTCCAGACGTCTTTGCATGTGCGTTCCTGGACCGGTCTAAGGGAGTCACGAAATTGAGTCTTCTTCCGCGGATTCTGGTCCTTCCGTGTGGAAGAACGGCCCTGGTTCTTGTTGTTAGGGTTTGAACCTGCTTAGCGAGAGAACACATGACATTGTCTTGTTCTGCTGACTTCTTTTCGAAAGTCGGGAACATCTTCTTAACCTCCTCGAACGTTGTGGTGTTTGCGTTAGCAGTAACCGTGGCAACGTCTGTTGCTGGAGTGCTTTCAATGTTGTCGTTGGCGGCGTTTCTGTCATGAGTTTGTTGGTTGTTGAGATCGTCGGTTGACATGTTTGATCCAGCGTTGGTGGCTGAGAGTTAGATTGATCCGTACCCACTACCCACCCTCCTTCTAGCGCCAAACTGTGGGAAACGAAATCCGCACTGTCGATTTCCGATGAAAATAGGAAAACTAAGTAAACCTTACTTTCCCAGAGGTCACGGATATCTACTAAACCACATGCCACTCAATCAAACAATGAGAACAAACGAAATAATAAATCGGTAAAAACGAAAAGGAAGCAAAGAAGATCTTATTCCGAATAGAGTGAACGAGCGTTACAACAGGTAAAGCCTCAACGATGAGAGTCGTCGGCAAGTTCCTAGTTCGAACCTTGTGAGACTTGATTAACCTAGTTGAATCTCAGCTCGAAAACAAAACAAAAAATGAAAATATGCCTTATTTTCCCTAAGTGATATGCTCTGCTCTAAGTAGAAATTTTTTGTCCCCGCATCTTCAACCTCGATGCCCTTATATAGTCCTCCTAGAGGCGGTTTGTTCTTTCCCTTTCTGGCCTCGGTCGAGTTTATCGCTTCACGGGAATATTCCATTTTTCTTCGATCTTCGTGGTTATCTTTCAAAACTTCAAATTTATCTTTTGAACTTAACATTTATCTTTTCCTGCAGAATAAAAGATATACTGTCATAATGATTGGGCATGATTTCGTGTAAACCCGCGAGTGGGATTTTAGCTGTATTTTAGACCTTCTCATACCCTTTTTCGACTTAAGCGTTTTTACAATTTATCGAAAGAGCGCTTCGAAACGACGTCGATTCCGAAGAAAGTTAGAATTTTTCGTATAGTGGAGGCAGCTTTAGGTGTTTAGTTAACCATTGTCATTTTACACGATCAATTCAAACTTTATACGAGGAAACGAGTTCTTGCGTTTTTTAAATTGTAAATTTCCAACGGTAACTCCGACTGAGACGAAACAAGAGCGAGTTTGATCCAATCTCAAAGGAGGAAGTTACAAGGGTGGGATGAAGACGGATTGGTTGATCCAACTCGCCGATCGGGCGAGTTGGGCTGTTTGTTCGGTCCAACTCTCCCCCAAGGCGAGTTGGACTGCCTGTTCGGTCTAACTCGCTGGGTCCAAACTCGCCTCGGGGGCGAGTTGAACTGCTCGTTTGGGCCAGCTCGCCCCCAAAGCGAGTTGGACTGATCCAACTCGCCTCGGGGACGAGTTGTACTGCCTGTTTCGTTGATTCGATTCTCAGGACCCGTTTGCATGAGGCTTCGAGTAACCTTTCTCGAGGACTTATCGTATGAATCATTTTCATAATTCATACTTCAGTTCTTCTGCTCTCTTTTTAAAAAAAAATATTATCTCTTTTTTAAAAAAAAAAATCGATAAATTTTAGTTATTGATTTTGTCGTAATCAATTTTGAACTCAATACTAATAATTTTAGATAATAGATAGCTCACTAAATTAAAAAAAAAAAAATCGTTGAAATCACTCGGATAAATTAAAAGTAGATATATCACATATATATAGTTGATATTGTTTGTAAGTTAAATTTACAAGACTATTTTAAAAATCTAACGTTATAGACATTTTAAATAAATATATGGCTGATTCTTGTTCACTAAGAATGAGATTTTTTTTTTAACATTCTCGTCCAGTATATATAGTTCAACTGGTTTGTAGGTTAAGTATTTCTGTCTAGATATTTTAACCAAATGAAGAAACATGAATCCATGTAACAAACAGAAAACGTTTGCATGTAAAGTTTAAATCCTACAAATTATTAAGAAAAAAAACATAACTATATATTTGTTGATTTACGTTAATTTAATAAAATTTATAGTAATATTTTTTCATATAAGATTCAATTCTTAATAATTTATCACTAATGAACATTTATAGTAATACAATTTGTATTTAATAGGATATTTAGAAGATTCATTTTATACGGAAAGATGTGTTACTTTTAAACCATAAAAGATTCAAATTCCATGTAATATATACTTTAACTCTCTAATGATAATTTTCACTTTAAAGCGAAAGTTTATAAATTTATTTATATTTTGTAACAAAATTGATATAAATTTTTAGTTATACAGATTTGAATGTGTTTGTTAGCAAAAATTGTGGCCATTTTGAATAAAAAAACTATTTTAAGATAAATATGTATTTGATTGTATTTCCTATAATAATAATAATAATAATAATAATAATAATAATAATAATAATAATAATAATAATAATAATAATAATAATAATAATAATCTGTAGGTGGAAAATCCAGTTTGTTGAAAACTTTTTTTGAGGGTGGAGCTGTTGGAAGATTGTTCTTTAGATCGTTAGGAAGAACGGTTTAAATAACTCGAATTATCCTAGACATAAATTGAGTGGTTGCTAGTTTTGCCTGCAATACATCATATGCAATACATAAAATCCTCAGTTGCGAATATTAAACTCACTGTGTAATATTTAATTCATTGCTCTCTTTTCCTACAGACAAAACAATATCTTATGAGATATATATGATTAAATTTGCATTCAGCGTGAACTCAAATATATTATTCAGTAACACACCAAACAAACGTTTTATACATACAAAGTGAGTTACCATTAAGACACATTTCTGTCTTTTTGACATCCTAAGATACAAAATGTTGGAGGCACATTATCGCTTACCAAGACGATTTTCAGACAGAAATGCCCTCTGTCTTGCGTAATGCGACAGATATGTACTCCCTCTGTTAAAGATCTATGTTTTAGAAGAAAAAAAATTCTAAAAATTACTTTTTTTTACATTTTCAATGCATTAATTAATGATAAAATGTAAATTTTAAAGTGTTATTAAAATCTTACTGGTTAAAAGTTATGGAGAGTAGTTATCTACAGAAAATAAAACGTTGGTAATTAAAATTTTATATGTTTTCTTAATAAGTGTAAAAACTTTAAAAGATACATCTTTTGAAATAGAAGAAGTGGAGTATATTAGTTTTATTTTTGTTATTTAGTGGGGACCAGACTTCTTAGTTAGCTTTATAGTTTTGACTTAATTTCTTTACGAGAGTTATTAAGATAGGTTAATTCACGGCCATTGGATGTGGTATTATTTTTTTCTTATTCAAGTTTTTGTTTTCATTTACTTTTACCTCAAATTCTAAAACATATCAAAATAAAAATAATTGTCACATTAAATTATATATAAAATTATCTATCTTTTAACATCCATGTTTATATATATATACAAAAAAATGTAGACCTAGACACCAAAGTGTAGATAATAGGGTTATAGATTAATTGTGGACATGGACATCAAAGTGTGGACAAATGAATTGTGGATACATCAAACTAGGATAATTAAATTTGTTGAAAACAAATGAGGCCTAACCACAAATTTTAGTAAATGTGATATCTTGTGGACATACATTCGTTCTATCTATAACATTTTAAATGGAATGTTTGTTTCATGTAATTGATATATAGTCATTTCACAATGATTATTTCATGTTAATTGAATAAACAATCAAACTTGTTTTTACAGCTTTTTCAAGTTATATATTTCTCAGTTTGTTTCTCAATTATACAAGATCTCATGGATGAGAGTTGGTCGAGGAAGTTCTCAATCCTATAAAACTATATGGATAAGAATTTGTGGACACCGTCTTGTGGACATATATATTTCATCCAAGCATCTCCATGGAAGAGCTGCCTCTAGGATCCGCAGTTGAAAAAGTCATGTGGTATATACCGTTCACGTCTATAAATTTGGTGCCTAGCTGCAAACACATATTGGATGTTCCCAAAACAGTTAAAAATTGCACTCTGGATAAATATTAAAGGACATTGAAGAACCAAAGCAACACTGGTAACTCATCAAACATAAGTGAATCCCGTAATAACTCGTAAAGGTCTTTCCTCAGTCCACTGAGGCATTTGTGCTAGTTCATTCAGAGTATTTATATTCTCAAATATTCCATAATTTGGTATCGGAAATCATATGAAAATAGCACTCAAGAAGACATCTATAGTAATGTTATTCCACAACTACTGTAGGTTAGAACATACCGCAATGGAGAGATGACAGTCTTAAGAATTGAGAGCTTCGTGGACAATGATAAGATTTTCATTTCCTGGAAACAAAACTCGAAACATCTTAATTTTGATGCAGAAGTGGCCTTCGGAAAATAAGATAATAAGCTAACTCAAACAGTACATGGAATCCCATAAGAGATCAGAATCATCGGACTATATTCTTGATCTCTGCCATGAATATCCGTATAACAATCACCAGCACTAAGTATCCTAGAATCTCAACATGTAAATATTAATTAGAATGTACATTACCTGACCAAATTCACTAAAAATGTCAAGACCAACAATGCTTAAATCCAAATCTCCAGAAGGTAACTATTGGAATCGCCTGCAAGCTCTAATATAGTTCTTGTTCTCCTCCAGACAATCAGTTCCACAAATCCATATCCAGACAAGATCAGTCCCACAAATAAACAAAAACATGCGAACAACAAATTCGTAAAATACAAACATAGGGAAAAGATTAAACTTGTAAAGATGAAAGATGAGTTTTGAGAAGAGACATGAAAATCAGTGAGAATCGTGGATTTCAAAAAATAATTTTGAAATTCGAAACTAGAGAGAAGAATCCTTTTGTTTAATTAGAATAAAGAAAAGTATTAAGAAGAGACATAGATTTATTCCGTTTAGGTTTAGTTAGTTTACTTGAGAGGGTACAAGAGATAATACACATGACAAAATGTGTCAAGCAAGATGTGTCTCATGGTGTAATTACAAAGTCATGATGTATTTTATGTGTAAATTTTTGTATGATGTAACACAACTTTAACAAGTCAATCAAAATCTTTGAGGAATTTTATAGCTTTTGTGGGGTATTTTTTTTTCTCAAAGTCCTCAGATATCTAGACAAAGCTCCTTAGATTGTCTTGGTGGAAAACACTTAAAATAAAAAGTTCAGACAGACTAATTGAGAGGATGTCAAGAACACTAAAGAGATAAACAATATCTAATCGCCTCAAGATTATACCACGTGATTATATTGCTTTTAAGAAGTCTGATTAGATATCTTTATGTCTTCAAGTTTGTGTGTTTGTTGGGACCGTGCATGATGATATATTCATAGAACTACAATATAAAACTAACGAGTTGCTGCAGTGGAATCAGGTCAACGGTGTGAAAATCGTTATTCAAATAAAGTGTTCATTTTTTTTTTTTGAATATATGTTAAATTTATTCAAAGAAAACCCCTTTTTACATTGTATGCAACCTTTTTATGAGAGAAAATTAAACATCTAGCAGCAAGGTTTGAGAGAGCAAATTTATCTTGTGGCAAGCCACAGTGTTAACGCTGCTACAAGCTTGGAATTTCCTTGCTGTCGCAGCGATAGGCAAATAAAGTGTTCATTGCTTATTTCTTTCCTCGCAAGTACCAATAAGAACTAAAACTGAAACTTTTAATAGTTTACAAACCAACTAATGATTCAACTAAACTCATGTAAATGCTACATAAATATTAACATACCCCATAGACTCTACAGCATGGATGAAGAAAAAAAGGTTGGTTTCACGGGTGAGGGGTCGAACCATAACTTCCTTAGTCATGAGGCGAGCCTTTACCATTTTAGTTGTTGTGTAACATTCATAATATTATGAAATATATAAATATAAATCTTGGTTTTATTTATATGTAAATGTTTATTTTAAAAAGACTATTTCACGGGTGAGGGGAACAAACTCTTAACCTATGTACAAGATAGCCGAGCCATAACCAGTTTTGCTGTTACGTTATATTCGTTATGCTATGAAAGATATAAAGTTATAAGGTTGTGTATCGGATTTTCATAAATCAAAATACACGGAGAATCTATCCTAAAGAGCCGTTATTGATTCATGTACTTTAGAGTATTTAGAAATCTATATAGTATTTACGAATTAATGTAAAATATATTGATTTTTAAATCTAACATACAAATTTTAATTTGTATTTACAAATCCGGAAGTTTTCCTTGGTATTTGACTCTTTGTATTTTTAACAAAGAAATCCATGCAAATCCTTTATGAAATCAAATCCATTAGTAAATCCGGATGATTGAATAACACTTGATTTAAATTAGAATTTATAAATCATGAAACTAATAACACATGATTTTAATATGAATTTTAAAATCAATTCATTAAAATGCAAGAACCAGTAACCCCCACTAAGTTCCTAACCGGTTTTCCTAGATTTTAAGACTTTTATAACTGGTTCGACAGAAACGTTGTCTACCAAAGTAGAATAAAGGAAATGCGGCAGATTTTGGTATTTTGACTAGAATAGAACAAATAAGAACGGTAGATAAGGGTAGAAAATATTTTTTTACGCAAGTAGAATGCCTATTCTTTGACCCAAAAAAAAGTAGAACGCCTAGTCTCGGTTTGGAAGAATAATGTAGAAAGCATATAAATTGATTTCTAGCAAGAGTAGATCATTATATAAGTTATATAATGTACATTCTATGAAAGTTAGAAATAGTTAAAATTTTAGAATATACATTATGAAAGTTAGAAATACTTTGGAATGACTCTAATTTATCCTGGAATGACTAGAATGATTCATATTAAAATTTAAATACTAGACTCAAATCAGATGCAAGTAATTTGACATATACAACCTTATAACTTATTTGCCATCTAAAAAAATTAACATAAAAGAGAAAGAAAAAAAAGAACCAAATAAGAAAGGGATTTAGGTTTATCTCGAGACTTACGAAGGAGACGAAGGAGACGAAGGAGAAATCTCCATCAAGAGTCGCCGTCATCCCATCTCACTCCGGCAACATCTCTCCATCACAGATCTCTCCCCCCCCCCGGCCCTTGATTTCTTCATTTCCTCCGTCACAGTCTCCTCTCGATTTCTCCATCTCCTCCGTCACACCCCCCTCGATTTCTTCACCTCCTCCGCCACAGCTCTGGAATCTCCCACTCCGGCAACTTCTCCTCCGTCACAGCTCCCCCTCCTCGATTTCTTCATCTCCTCCGTCACATCCCCCCTCGACAGCTCCGGAATCTCCTCCGTTACAGTCTGTCCTCGTTTTCGTCACAGCTCCGGAGTCAACAAATCGAACCTGTAAGTGCTATCCTTATCCCATTCCAAGTTGTTTCTACACTTTTATAACTATTATTGGTTGATTGCATGTTCAATTTTAAAAACCCTAAAATCAATATACTGGTTGAAATCGATATTTTTAACCACACATTGTAGAAACATACTGGTATACTCCGATTCCTGATTTTAGCATAGACTCTAACTCCTAATTTTGATATTCTTAAGTCTGGTTGAAATCGATATTCTTTTAGCAACGGTTGTTAGATATTCTTAAGTCTGGTTGAATCGATATTCTTTTAGCAACGGTTGTTAGTCTTTTAACATAGACTCTAATTCCTAATTTTGATTGTAAGTTTCTACACTTGTTTTATTGATTGTGAAAGTTGGTAAATTGAAAGTTTGTAGACTCTAATTCCTAATATTGAATTTAATTTAGGACCACTAGAGATTAACTTTGTAGAAATGATCATCTCTCGTTCTACATCTTCGTTTTTGTTTTTTATAAACTGTTTTTTCTGAAGTTTAATTTCCATTTCCTTTAGGACCACTAGAGTTTAACTTTGTAGAAATTATCATCTCTAGTTCAACATCTTCGTTTTTGTTTTTTACTGTTTTGATGTTATAAGTTATGAGATTAATAAAGGAAGGGTTGTTAGTGTTTGACCACCAGAGTTTAACTTTGTTTTTTTTTTTAAACCTTAGCGTATGCGATTAGTAAACATCCAACTAACTTCACAAATGTTTTATTTTTTAGGTATGTCTTCTTCTTCTAGTATGAGAAAGTATCCTAAGCGTCTGTATGAGGTTGGGAAAACCTCAATTCAGAATAAGAGCATGAACTATAGTTGTTTTTTGTCCAACATTCAAGCGGTTGAAGAAGCTGTTGGGGAAGATGCTTGGAATGAGTTGAGGGAGTCAGCTATTGGAGTCATTATGAAGCTGAAAGAGATGGAATATATTTGGTCTGCGAAAGTTGTTCACTATTTCCTTGTCAATCATTTGGCAATAGAGAGCACACATGAGATTTGGTCTTTGATAGACTGTATGCCATTGCGGTTCTCTTTGTATGGATTAGGAGAAATTACGGGTCTGAATTGTGATGCTTTCGACAAACATGAGGTGTGGTATGTGGATCATCGAAAGTTTTGGCTGGAGATAAATGTTTCGCCATCAGAAGGACCTACATTGAATGAGTTACAAGCCTTATTTCTGATTTGCAGAAACTAGTCTTGAGAGAAGCGAGTGATGATCGGTTTGCTGAGTCTGCTATCCATTGGCATATTTGGAATTTCAAGCAATAGCAGAATTCCTTTGCATTGTGCTATAAGGGTGATGGACACTGCAGCTTTCCAGCGATATCCATGGGGTCGGGTTAGATTTTTGAGCCTTATTGATTCCATCAAAGTAATCAGCTATCAAGGAAAGAAGAGCTACACACTTCACGGTTGTGTTCATGTGCTCCTAATATGGATTTATGAGTCTGTCCGTGGAATAAAAGAAAAATATGGGAATCGGATAGAGGGAGCTGATGTTCCTCTTTTGTCATGGCGGGGATCTCGTACCCTTATCAACTTCTCAGATTTCTGTGAACAAGAAAAGATAAAGTATCAGAAGGTATGAACATTAGTTGTATTTCTTCCTTTTATATGTCTTACCAATTTTGTAATATTACTTCACAGGTTCGTGTGAGACATATGATTATGAAGCCAATAGAGGATATATATCCGAAGTGGGTTGATAATGACATTTTACTGATCTTGACAAGATGATAAAATGCATCCTCGATGGCCAGCTGAATGAGAAGTTTTGGGATGTAATGCCAACTCCCAAAGGCGAGAAAATAAAATATGGTGTTGCCGCATCTGCTGTTCCAAATGTGAGCCCTTCTACTAAGCGAAAGAAGGGCATAGAACCTGCCTATGGAGGTGAAGTATCTGATATGGTATGTACAAAATGTTCCTATTATTAATGATAAAAACTTGATTTTCGTTTTGGCACTGACATGGTTCCCTTTTGCTCTATTCATATTAAAGCTCGTAGCTCACAACGTTGCTATACGTGGCTTAGTTGAGTCAATTACCACCATCACTGCAAAAATAGAGAGGATAGATGTTAGTGTACCTGAGGAAGTTAGTAAAACTATAGAAGGTACCATACAAGATAAGGTGGATGCTAGATTGGGTGCATTTGAGAATGAGTTGATGAAGAAGATCGCAAGTTTGGAGGAAGATGTCAAATTTTTCAAAAACAAGGCTGATGTAAACATTTCCCATGGTGTGGCCGACGGTGTGGTGATGTTTACATAAGCCAAAGCCTACGAGGATGATGGTGCTTCTAGCAATGACTTAGTATGATCTCTTTATCCATTTTTATATGTTTATCTCTAAATTATTACTAATTCTTGTTATTTATTACTTCAGTCATGGAAGATTTAAAACAAGATCAGTTCACAAGATGGTTTGCCAATACAAAGTGTTGTTAAGAAGGAGAAGAAGGCAAACAAGACGACGGAGAAGGACGAGCTTAAGACTACGAAGGTGCCACTTAAAAAGGGAAGAAGGAGAAGAAAGATGAAGTTCCACTAAAAAAGTGAAGAAGGAGAAGAAAGATGAAGTGCCACTAAAAAAAAGTGCAGAAGGAGAAATCATTTCTCATCCCGCAACTGAATGACGAATCTATTTCGACTAAGGATTGGGAAGATCATCTGAAATGGGAGAAGACTGAGAAGTGTAGGCAAGTGTTGGAAGCACTTGCTGGCAGTATAGAGGAGCCTGCACGTAGACGCAAACCTCAATTGACAAAGACGCAAGTATGGTCGTACGTAGGGAATTCAACAGTGAAGCGTATAATTACTGGTTTCACTGTTTCGAAGAAGGCGTATGACCCATTAGCTAAAGTCAAGAGAGGAAAACTGCAGAAGGTTTTGGACTTCATTAAGCGAGATTTGTAAGTTTTCTCTCTTCCATCTTATCTTATTCGTAAGATATGATCCTTGAATGCTATGTTATCCATTTTAGGGACCAAGACGAAATTAACTACGAAGACAATGGCGCTCAGTTTTACTTAAAGCTAATAGTACCAAGAGAAGCGTGGCCAACAAGCAACTACGGCTGGCTCTGTGACTCGGTGAGTTTTTCTTTTTTGATTATGGGTATCATGAGATTAACGACTTACATATTTTAAGTAATTGTTTTCTTTTTTTTTTGTTGCAGCACATGGCTGCAGCAATGCTCATGTTTCACAAACGTTCCATGCAATCCACATCTCCATATTCCTCCTCTCGAATTGAATTTCTAGATCGGTGGTTTGTCAACGAATGGGTTAATGACTACAACAAAATGGACAAGGACACGAAGAGAATAGACTTGTTAGATATGTATAGCAAGGCTTTCAATGGAGAATACCCGGATCAGTTTGTGACAGGTAAAAAGTGGTTTATAGATGTTGACAGCTTGTTTCTCTGCCACCTTATCAACGGAAACCACTGGGTGCCCCAACACATTGATTTAAAGAAAACGATAATCCATGTGTATGATTCAATTCCGAGTGTGGTGGAGGATGAAGAGAAGCTGCGTGAGGAGTACAGACATTCACAAAAATGATCCACTAGTGCTTAACAAGATGATGCCTCCTAAAGTGTGAAAGAAGACTGAGAAGCAGTTCGCCTTACGTAGGCACAAGAATGTGCCACCAAACGAGGACCCAGGAGATTGTGGTGTCTACTCTTTGAAGTATATTGAATGTCTGGCTCTTGGAAGTACATTTGACGGCTTAAGTGATCAGATCATACTAGCTCTACGAATGAAATTGGTAGCCGACATCTTTGAAGAGGTTGGTGCGGAAGAATGAAGAGGTTGTAGAGGTTATTGTGTTGGCTTATTTCAAGTGTTCTAGGACGTGAACTTGCATGATTTTATTTCAGTAAGTGTAGTAGTACGTTTAATTTGGATGGATGTATAACTTGGCAGGTTTTTCTTTGTTACTTTAGTATCTATGTGGTTTGTTATGTACATATAGGCTCGGTTGTTGTGGTGAATGAAATGTAATGTAACACCAAAGATAGCTGACCAAGTCATGAAAGTAAATGAAATGCAAAGTAACACCAAAGACAAATGATCAAAGTGGAAAAGTAAATACCATCTAATGACCAAAGCATGAAACTAGATTGAATACTCACTACTTAAGAGGGCATGTTTTAGAATTATGTCACGTCTGGTAACAAATTTTACATGTGTGTTCCTTCCTTGGCCGCTTCTTCTCTGCAACTTTCTCCAAAATAGATTTATGTCTTGATTTTTTGGGTCTTCCAGATGGTTGGCGGACATCAGGTGGTAAACAGCTTTTGTTTGCAACTTCTTCTGGAATTGGAACTGCATCATCTTTGGGCATAACAGCACTGAAATATGCGTTGTAAAGGTACTGCTTCTGATAATAATGGTGACAAAGTGATATACGTGATATCTTTCTAGTTTCCGCAGCATCTATAGCATGAACACACAGTATCTTCTCCAAATCAAATCTACGGCAAGAGCATGTCTTCTCGGTCAGATTTACCACATGTAAAGATGAGACTCCCATCACTTGTGACTGATGGATGTCAATTGCTTGAACCTTTAAACGTTTAGCAATAGGTATACAACCCTGCAAATTGTAAAGTTTAGTATAATAGAAAACAGACTATCGAACAACTTCTCTACACCATGAGTAAACTACATTTCCATATTATAAATAGATTACCTCCAACAACTTCTCTACACCACGAGTCAAAGAGGTTTTCATCAAGTCAACATCATGTTTTCTTGTTGCAAACCAACGTGTCATCATTAATCGGATTGCCTCTAGAAGGCAAACAATTAGCAAGCTTCTCACATCTGACAAAGCTCTGTTTATGGATTCGGCTATGTTACTTGTAAGGATGTTGTATCAATTACCTCTAAAATGAGCTCGTGCGCACTTACGTATATCAGCATGTTCCAAATATGCATGTAAAGTTGGATTTAACTCTTTGATCGTCTCAAAGGTTGCTTGAAAGTCTGCTAACCTAAAAGAGTATGCCGCTTTTTTGACCAACCCAAACAGATCACGCCCTCTGTACTGTAACAAGATGTTTTCATACAAGTAGTACGTGCAAATTCCCCTGCTAGCCAATGGATACACCACAAAAATAGCATTCCCTATTGATTTGTGTCTATCAGAAATTAATGACAAGCCTTCATCATCAGGTATCACACGGCTGAGTTGGCGGAAAAAACCATGTCCATGATTCATCATTCTCTGTGACAACAACAACAAATGCAATTGGAAATATTTGAAAATTATCATCATGTGATGCTGCAATGAGAAGTGTTCCTTTGTATATTCCTTGCAAGAAAGTATCATCAACCACTACAACCTTCCTCATATATGGGAAGCCAGTAATGCAAGCGCTGAATGCAAGAAATAAGTACTTAAATCTATTGGTTGCATCGACTTCCAATCAAGTTAAAGTTCCAGGATTTGCCATTCTAATCATGTCCAGGTAGGCATGTAATTCCAGGTATCCACTCTCTGATGAACCAAGTACGAGATCTCTAGCAGCCAGAAGTGTACGACGAACTTTCCAATAATCCATCTACAATATACAATAAACATCAACCCATTTAATAGGAACTAAGGTCAGATAATAGAGTAAATTTGATGCAGAAATCTAATCCATTAACCTTGATTCTGAAGCTCAAGTTCATAGCAGTAGCAACATGACATGGAAAAATAGTCTTGTCAACCCCACCAACATAGTCTTTGTACAAGAGTCCAAGAATTTCAGGAGTAGCTTGTCGGGAACGAGACGAACGCTCTGTTACGGAGCAGGAATGTTCTGGTACATATACTCGGATTGTAAACTTTGTAGAGTCACCTACTGGTGTAGATCTAAGCTTCCACGTACAACCTTCTAACCAACATTTTACACGTAACAATTCACGCGTAGATCTACCACATCAAAATCAAACTTTTGAACAGCTGAAAAAATCTTCAAACGTGTCTCAAATGCATGTTTTGATTCAAAATTGTGCCCCACGTTAAAGTTGAATGCGCCCAAGTCGAATCTATTCTTTGGAGAATCTCTTTCTTGTGTCTTTAGAAAAGTGTCATAATTCATCGGTGTAGGAGATCCCTCATCCTCTTCTACTTGGTTTGGTGGAAGCCCATATGACGTAAAGTTGTCGTCATCAGATGTTGCTCCATCAGAGTCGTCACAGTAATCAAATCGATCACCTCTTCATTCGTATCCTCATCGCCTGTAGACACTGGGTCTTCGTTTTCTAGGATTTCTTTCGGATCTTTGCTAGCTTCTTTAACCTCGTTTTTCTTTACTTTAAACTCTACACATAGTCTAACATTCTCGACTTTGTGAAGGCACAAAAATCCCTGAAACTGACTATCGTTTCTTACTTTCACAGGAGGTGTATCTATGATTTCCTTGAACAGATTACGTTTAGGAAAAAGATATGCCAACTCCAATTCGTGGTCTGCGAAATCAACTCTGTAATCTTGATATATGAGTTTCACAAAATCCTCATATCTAGTTTTCTCATTATATGTGAGTAATCTACTACCTTGCTCATTTTCCGCTTCAAAAAACCACTTCTTCCTTTTGAATTTCCACTTCCCACAGACAAGAATGATGTGATCCATGTTTCTCTAAGAAATAACGATTGCAACAAGAGTTAAAACCACCATGAAAAGGGACAACTTGATAAGAAAGAAAGAGGGGTGAAGGGATGGCGACAGTTACAAAAATTAAACCTAATTGTGGTCTAAATACACTAGAAACAAACCAAACTCGATATTGCAGTAAACCGGGTTTAATTCCAAAATTATTTAGTTTGGTTTACTAGAACCCAGAATTAAGTTTAAAAATCTGCCACCTCTTAAACTAAAAAGTCTGCCACCTCATGAATCAAAAAGTCTACCGCATATGTAAATCGGTTATGTAACTATGCCATAAGAAACTAAGTCGATCATAAAAATCTATCGTTTATAACAAATTTGTTGTCTCATTCGACAGACATATTTCAAAAGTATGTTTTCGATACAAATCGGACAAACAAATCTACCATAGAAAGAAATCTGGTGTTTTATAGAAAGTCTGCCACTACTTCTGTGATAAATTATATATTCTTATCAGATTTAGTAAACAGACTTAATGTTCGATAGATTTATTTTTCGTAAAATAAATCTGTCGACGACCTAATTTTAAGGTTACTTTGGTAAAAAAAAATTTCCTATAACTATAGACAAGGGTAATTTCGACCAGAAAAACATTCTAATAATTTTTAAAATTTATGAGTCATTCTAGTAATGACACAATTAATTAGAGTCATTCCAAAAAAAATTCCTTTTTATAATTAGTAGTTTTCTTAAAAATAAATTGAACCAATCATATTGGCGATTAATCCATATTTATATTTATAACTTTTTGAAAAAAAAAAATCATTCTTTTATATTTGTATTTGTCAGTTAAGAGTATTTTAGAGAAAATATATGAAAAGTAGAAGAAAGGTGTTGGATGTTGTGATAAGCTTGAAATCTAAAGAGACTTGAAGCACAAGGCAATTACCTAACCCTAACCGAGTTATGGATAAGAAGCATAATAAAATTAGGAGTTATCTAATATTATGTTTTCTATTAGGATTAGGATAAAATTCTTCATATAAATATATGTCGTGTGTGACATAATATTTTTGAGAGAGTTTGAAGATTGTAAGCTTGAGTTTTGAGTTAGTTTCTCAAGTTATTAATAAGAGAGTTAGTCTTGTTAAATCTTTGAATTCTAGATTTGATATCAGAGCCCTAATTCAAGAATCATGGCCGGAGAGATCATACCTGCCACGACGAGTTTGAAGAAGGAAGGTGGATCATCCACCATACGATGTCCTATGCTTACTTCATCTAATTACACAATTTGGGCAATAAAGATGAAGATAGCACTGAAGGTACACAAAGTCTAGGAAGCAATCGAAGGAGAATCTACCGAGGGAGAGAAAGATGATATGGCGATGGCGTTACTTATCCAGTCTATACCAGAAGCATTAGTACTACAAGTCGGCGAACTCGACACTGCGAAGATGTGGGAAGCTATAAAAACCAGATATGTTGGTGCCGAAAGAGTTAAAGAAGCACGAATGCAAACTCTGATGAATGATTTCGATCGCCTAAAGATGAAAGACACTGAATCTGTAGATGATTTTGGAGGAAAACTTGCTGAAATCGCATCAAATTCTGCAGCCCTAGGTGTGATCATTGAAGAACCAAAGATGGTAAAGAAACTCTTGAGTAGCTTGCCGCGCAAGAAGTATATTCACATAGTAGCGTCTCTGGAACAAGTTGTTGATCTAAACAAAGCGAGTTTTGAGGACATATTCGGCCGTATGAAAGCTTACGAAGAGCGGATACGTGAAGATGAAGACACGCAAGAAGAGCAACCAAAACTGATGTATACTAATGAAGAACAACGTGATCCACAAGTCTCTCAAGGAAACCGAGATTATAATAGAAATAAAAGTGATAACAGAGACTTTAGGGGACGTGGACGTGGATCAAGATCCTATAACAGAGGACGAGGGAAATATAATGGAGGCAGAGACACTTCAAGGATCACCTGCTATCGATGTGATAAGTTAGGACACTACGCCAATGACTGTCCGGATCGGATTCTTAAACTGCAAGAGGCTTTGGAGAATGAAAGGGATGACACTCAAAACGCTGACGAGTTAATGATGCACGAAGTTGTATATCTAAACGAGAAGAACTGTCAACCAAAGAAGTACGAAACAGCTACTGATACGGAAGATGTGTGGTATTTGGATAACGGTGCTAGCAACCACATGACAGGTGACTCAAGGTACTTCTCAAAGATGGATAGAACAATCACTGGAAAGGTCAGATTTGGTTATGATTCGAAAATAGATATCAAAGGGAAAGGCACAATCTCATTCATAGACATGAATGGCGAAGCAAGAAAAATGAATGATGTGTATTTTATCCCTAATCTTAAAAGTAATATCATCAGCCTTGGCTAGGCAACCGAGTCCGGATGTGATATACGACTAAAAGATGATAGACTCACTATGCATGATCAACACGGTAAACTCCTTGTCAAAGCAACACGATCTCAAAATCGTTTGTACAAGGTAAGGATGGGTATTAAAGATGCGAATCAGCTGCACTTGAGTAAGATAAGTGAGTCAAACCGCTGGCACGCTAGACTTGGACATATTAACTCAGCTTCAATGAAACTTATGCTTCAAAAGGAACTAGTTAGTGGTGTCTCTGATATAGACGTCTTGAAAGAATTGTGTGCGTCATATATGTTGGGCAAATAGACGAGGAAAGTTTTCCCACAAGCAACTGTGTACAGAGCAACTAGGCTATTGGAGCTATTGCACGGAGACCTTTGTGGCCCAATATCGCCAAGTACAGCAGGAGGAAGCAGATACATCTTTGTGATCATTGATGACCACTCAAGATATATGTGGACAAGCCTACTCAAGGAAAAGAGTGAAGCCTTTCTTAAGTTCAAAGGGCTACGAGAAGTGATAGAACAAGAAACGGGGAAGAGAATTGAGACATTTAGAACGGATCGAGGTGGAGAGTTCGTCTCTCATGAATTTAACTCCTACTGTGAAGACAATGGGATAAAGAGACATCTAACTGCTCCATACACTCCCCAACAAAACGGAGTGGTAGAGAGACGAAACAGAACACTTATGGAAATGGCCGGGAGTATACTCAAACACATGCACATGCCTAATTATCTTTGGGGAGAATCTGTACGTCATGCAACATATCTTATAAACCGAATAGCTACTCGGTCACTGAAGGACCAGACTCCATATGAGGTTTATCATGGTAAGAAACCAAACATATCACACCTTCGTGTGTTTGGATGCATCGCGTATGCTGCCACAGAGAAACCACACTTGAAGAAGTTGGACGATAGATCAAGAGTGTTGATACATCTCGGAACTGAACCTGGCTCCAAGGCTTACAGGTTACTTGACCCGGAGAGGAAGAAGATATACGTGAGCCGAGATGTTGTATTTGATGAAAGCAAGGGGTGGAATTGGAAGAAACTTGATACGGATGATAATCTCTATGATGACTTCAGTGTGATACTTGGTAAATTTGGAAACCATGGAATAATCTTATCACACGAAAAAAATCAGTCTCTGCAAAATCAAGCAACACAAGGTGCTGATATTAAAGATGAGCAGAACATTGAAGAAGTATCTGACGAGCAGGAGACACAACTAGAAGATCAAGATGACGATGATGATGAAGTAAGAGAACTGAGACGTAGTACGAGGCAAACATCCCGACCCAAGTATCTCGAGGACTATGTCCTCATTGCTGACATTGAAGGAGAGATACTACTACTAGCCTTGAACGAAGAACCAAGAAACTTCAAAGAGGCAAGTGAGTTGAAAGAATGGATAGAGGCGTTCAAAGACGAGCTACATTCTATCGAGAAAAATCAGGTTTGGAGTTTAGTTGACCTACCAGATGGAGTGAAACCGATTGGACTTAGATGGATATTCAAGGTCAAGTTCAATACTGATGGCTCAATCAAGAAACACAAATATCGGCTGGTAGCTAAAGGCTACATGCAGCAGTATGAAATAGATTACGAAGAGGTTTACGCACCAGTGGCAAGAACTGAAACCATCAGACTACTGGTGAGTATTGCGGCAACCAGAGGATGGGAGGTTCATCACCTTGACGTAAAAACAGCGTTCCTACATGGTGAGCTAAAAGAAACAGTTTATGTAACTCAACCTGAAGGCTTTGAGATACAAGGCTCTAAAGAGAAAGTCTACAAGCTCCACAAAGCCCTTTATGGATTAAAACAGGCCCCTAGAGCATGGAACAATAAACTCAATGGGATTCTACTTGATTTTGGGTTTGAAAAGTGTTCTAAAGAACACTTTGTTTACAGAAAGTCGATAAAAGAGAACACACTGGTGGTTGCTGTATATGTTGATGACTTATTTGTCACAGGGACTTGTTCAAAGATCATCAGAGTGTTCAAGGAAGAGATGGCCTCTAAATTTGATATGAGTGATTTGGGAAAACTAAGTCATTACCTTGGAATCGAAGTAATACAGGAAGAAGGCCGGATAACTTTGTCACAAAGAAGGTATGCTCTACGTATCCTAGAATAAAGTGGAATGAGAAAGTGCAACCCATCAAACACTCCCATGGAACATGGACTAAAGCTTGAAAAATCGAATGAAGAAGAAGAAGTAGATGCAACGACTTATCGAAGAAATGTTGGTTGTTTGAGATATTTGCTGCACACTAGACCTGACTTATCGTACACTGTGGGCATTTTGAGTCATTATATGCAGACGCCAAAGACATCACATGGCGCAGCAATGAAAAATTGTCTGCGTTACTTACAGGGAAGCACAACACTTGGTCTCATCTTCGTACGATCAACACCAACAATTCCAAGACTTGTTGGCTATAGTGACAGCAGTCACAATGTGGATTCGGATGATGGAAGAAGCACTGCAGGTCACATATTTTACTTAGGTAACAACCTGATTACATGGTGCTCAAACAAGCAGGACATGGTTGCACTCTCAAGTTGTGAGGCTGAGTTCATGGCGGGAACAGAGGCTGCAAAACAAGTGGTATGGTTGCAAGAGCTGCTTAGTGAGATCACAAAAGAGCCCGTACAGAAGGTGGTTATTAGGATTGATAATCAATCTGCTATTGCTTTAACGAAGAATCCAGTGTTTCATGGAAGGAGCAAACATATACATTCTCGTTATCACTTCATAAGGGAATGTGTTGAGAGAGGACAGATTACCGTGGAGCATGTGTCTAGTGATCAACAAAAGGCTGATATCCTAACTAAAGCTCTTGGAAGAATCAAGTTCAAGGAAATGAGAGATTTGATTGGGATGCAAGAATTGGTGAAGGAAGGTTTCAAGCTTAAGGGGGTGTTGGATGTTGTGATAAGCTTGAAATCTAAAGAGACTTGAAGCACAAGGCAATTACCTAACCCTAACCGAGTTATGGATACGAAGCATAATAAAATTAGGAGTTATCTAATATTATGTTTTCTATTAGGATTAGGATAAAACTCTTCATATAAATATATGTCGTGTGTGACATAATATTTTTGAGAGAGTTTGAAGATTGTAAGCTTGAGTTTTGAGTTAGTTTCTCAAGTTATTAATAAGAGAGTTAGTCGTTAAATCTTTGAATTCTAGATTGGAGTGTTTCGAAAATAAAATAAAATAAAATAAAAAAGAAGAGAGGTGTAGGAAGACAACATGCTTGACAGTCATCCACCTAGCAAAATAGTAAAGTCTTTTTTGCAAATACTGCTAGTAGAGCAGGCTCTGCCTCAAACTAAAATTGAAACATCCCATGTCCCAAGTCGGCTCCAACAGGTCGCCCTTCGTGAAGAAGGATGAGGGACAAAACCTTTTGAACGGTTGGGTTTGTTAGCCGTCCTATTAATGTGAGTGAGTACTTGCCGAGCAGTGACAATTTATCTGGTTCTTGAATACGAACACGGGCTGTTCATGGAGGGCTGTACGGTTCAGAGGTTACTTTCTCCCCCTTCTCCTCTGATGTAATTATCCTCTCCAATGAAGCTGGAATAGAGCGAGAGGTATAGCTGGTAAAATCTTTGGTAATTGTATCAGTGAGGTTTGGAAACCTCTGAAATAGCTCGGAAACCAAATTAACAAGTTGGTCAAAGCAAAAAAAAAAAACTAAAATTCTATTCTAGTTCTTTTTTTTAATAAGAATGCCTATAGTGCAAATTGTAAAACTTTTAAAGTTCAATTTGATATTGTTCTTTTTGAAAGAAGCACACTCAAACTTCAAATTTTAAGTTTTGCTTTTGGAGATGTTTTTAAAGCTCTTTAGAGGCTCAAACTTCAAGTTTGTCGTCATCTCCTTAGTCAGGTTCTTTTCCTATTGCACCACTGATGTAAGTTTGTGTTCTTTTTCTCGTTTTTGTCGACCGTGATTCTTATTATGGGATCGTTTTTGCTTTGCTGCTTCTTTGTCTTTGTCGTGGTCGATTCTTCACCACTTCAGGCGATTCTATTTTACTGCTGAATGTCTCAAACAAGCAATGTCTAGTTTTGATTTGGTTAGAGAAAAGTACTTCAATAGCAATAAGTATCTTAAATGTAATAAAACTCAAAAAGTGTCTTTAGATGTAAATCACTCTTAAAAATAAGGTAGAATTGTGTTGATTGAGTTGGTAAAAATTAAAAGCATGATGACAATTCCAGCTTATCTAAATGGAATTCTATCATTTTTTCAAAAAGTTTTTAACTTTCTGCAACCTTTTCATTGCGACCATATCCACATATATCATCACTTTTAGCGTTGTGCTAGCGATTTACGTCTTAAACTTGTAGATCCATCATAAAATATTTAATTTTAACATTTTAAACTGGAAAATGATGTATTTTGATTTTCCGATCTGTTTGCCGATTTTGAATAAATTGCCACGGTTAAGATCTGCTAAGCGTTTCTCCGCGGTGTAATCGTTCTCCAAAACCGCGTTTTGAGCAGGGATGTATTGTAAATAATTAAATTTTTGTTTGTCCAATTTCCCAAAACCAAAACAAGGACAAAACAGAAGCTGCAAGGCGAAAATGTTCTTGTGGAGTTACCTTTGATCCCACAAATAGTTTTGTGTAAAACAAACTCAAAGGTAAAATAGAATAATATTCCCTCCCTTAAACGAGAATAGTAATTTTAAAAGTTTATTTGTTTCATAAATATAACTTCATACTTACTTTATCCATTTTGCCCATATTAATTTAATAATTACTATCATATAAAAATTATTTTTTTTATAAAATAAGTATAAAAGTAGGACTATTTTTGATATTGTAACTTTATTTTAAAGTGTATAAAAACGATAGAACTACAATGATTTTTCATTTTATTTCCGGTAATTTGTTTTGTGTTGCTAAATTTAAAATAAATTAAAATAACAAGAACCAATGACCTCACCCCATAATTAGCCTTTGCCCTTTTTCATTTTAGGCAAAAACACAGAAAAACTACTGGAAATTTGAATTCTTTTCCTGCAAAGGATTAACCCTCAACCTCCTTTAACCATACTGACAATTGTTGAATTTACCCATAATTATTGTTGAATTCCTTCGAGACTGTTCCTGTGGACTAAGGAATGTTTTGTTAGAACTTTTTCTCTGCAAAATCTTTGGTAACTTTTCAGCTAATTTATGGGTTGATATGTTCAGCATCAGTTATGGTTTCTGTGGATGATTCTTTCGAAATATTCTTCCATCCATTTCACAAATATCGGCTTTTTGTGTTTTTTTTTTCTTTTTTTTTATACATACAAGTCGATATGATTTGTAGTTTCTAAGCAGGGTTACATGCTATTTCTAAACAGACATGCTTATGAATAATTGTTTTTGTTTTAGTTGATATTTGTAATCGTGTAAATTCAAAGGAATTTGTATTCAGGTCATTTGTTTGCTTTGGTAACATGTGTGAAAAAACTCTAAAATCTCAACTTAATAAAGAAAAATATTATAAGTAAGCGTCTGGATTTTTTTCCAAAAAAGAAAAAAAGTTATAGAACATATTAGTAGGAGGTAACTTGGTATGAGTTTTGAATATTTATTAGAAAAGTTTGGTTAGGCTCATGGAATGATGTATTTACTTTATAGGTCCAGAAATGAACAGCCGAGTCAAAGGAGGATCCAGCATGATTGGTGTTTATAGTCGACCATATGGATCAAGCAGCATTCTGAGTTTTGATGGATCAGAAAGCCGTCAAAGTATAGATGATACTAAGCAAGGCAATGGTATTTCTTTGATTCATGATAATAGTTACAAGACTTATTTGTTCCTGTAACCAGTTTTATAATTTGACTCACAGGTCATCAGAGTTTAGTGGAGTGGTTAAATGAGACACTTCCTTATTTAAATTTACCATGGGAAGCTTCAGAGGAAGAACTAAGAGCGTGTCTGATGGATGGTACTGTCTTTTGCAATCTCCTGAATCAGCTTAGTCCCGGTTCAATGAAAATGGTACTTGATTTTGTTTAACCTATTGGTTTTTCTATATACTTATTCATTTTTTGGATTTAATCTCTTTTGGATTATCATATAGGGCGGTAGTTTTGAGCTTGCTTCTATAAATATTGAGAGGTTTTTAACAGCTATGGATGAAATGGCCTTGCCCAGATTTGAGGTTTCAGACTTAGAACAGGTTTGGACTGTATTTGATTCATTTTTATCCAAAAGTTTAGGTGGTGTATTTGATCAAACATTTCAAATGATATCATATTAAATAATTTTCTATATGGTTTTAATGATTTTGGATGAATAAACAAAATTATTATGACAATTGATACAGGGGGATATGATTCCAGTTTTACAGTCTCTAAAGGCACTTAAAGCTAGTTTCTCTGATGCTGGATATGATAAGAATACACTTAGCTCAATGAGAAGATGGAGTTTGCCTGAGGATCAGTCAAAGGGAA
Source organism: Moricandia arvensis (assembly GCA_905132765.1). Lineage (NCBI taxonomy): Eukaryota > Viridiplantae > Streptophyta > Magnoliopsida > Brassicales > Brassicaceae > Moricandia > Moricandia arvensis. The sequence continues at coordinate 265,798 of CAJHQP010000113.1, forward strand.
TTGATAGCAACTTTAGTGATGGATTACAGTCTAAGGAAGTCTCTGAGATTAATACACCTCATGCTAAAATTTTGGACTTACTAAAATCAAACACTTTACAGGTAAAATGTTCTAACAAAATTAAACAAAAATATGTTTTCTACATAACTTTAGTTAATTTGGTCTCAAGTTGGCTAATTCAGATTTCATATCCTTAATCCTAAACCCTCAACTTGTAATTCCAATTTCGTTTTTCTCTCCTCTTATTAGAATACTTCTACTCGATCCTTGTTTGATATGCTCGATAAGCTTCTTGACGAGAACGTGTATAAGATGAATGTGGATGTGTCTCATGTAAGGAAATGACTTTGAACTATTAGTTCATAATTTTTGTTTTTAAAAAAAGTTTTCAATATTTATTTTTGTTTGCTTGCTTTGTTATTTTCAGGATTTTGCATCTATCTTGAGAGGCATTGTGCAAGTGGTGGAACAAAGGATCTCAAATCAAGCTGAGAACCTAAAGAATGTATGATTAACTCAAGTTTTTCTTATTAGGTTTTTCGTTTACATTATGATACCTTACACAATCTGACAATCAGGAGATATACTTGTGCAGCAAAACATACTCTTTAGGGTACGAGAAGAAAAATATAGATCAAGAATAAATGTATTAGAAACCTTAGCATCTGGGACAACAGATGAGAATGAGGTACTCTTTATCAAATTCAGTATCTATTTGGGAAAATTCATTTTGTTGCCATTTTTTGTCAAAAAAAAAGTTCATATGTATTACTACTATCTTGTGCTATGTAGCTAAGGTCAGAAGAACAAGATGTAGTCCAACTGAAAAGGAAAAAGGAGCGCAGTGATGCTGAGCTTTCTAAGTTGAAGCAAGAACTTGAAGTTTTGAAAGAGACACATGAAAAACAATTCCTGGAACTGGAATTAAATGCTCAGCAAGCTAAAACTGTGTTGGAGAAGCAATTAGAAGAGTCAGAGTTACGTGTAGTGGACTCAACTAATAAAGTGAAAGAACTCGAAGAGTTCTGTGATACCAAAATGAAAATATGGGAGAAGAAAGAGCAAAGATACAAGAGCTTTATACACAACCAGTCAGAGGCTTTGCAGGTGATTTGACTTCACTGATGGTTTTTATAACTCTTGTAATTGGGTTCTTAATACAAATGTGTGGTTGACCAGAACAAAAAAGAGTTCTTATAATTCTTTAACTATCATCAATTTATGTGAATTCTGTAGGAGTTGAAAGCTACCTCATTGTCTTTGAAACATGAAGTTCTAAAGACAGGACAAAATTACTTCCAAGATCTAAATTACTACGGTAAGATCATTTTTCAGTGTTTTTTTGGCTTCAGTGTTTTTTTTATTTGTACTAATAATCTAGGGCCTCTTAGGTATAAAGCTTAGAGGAGTGGTTCATGCAGCAAAAAATTACCAGGTGGTTGTTGAAGAGAACCGAAGGCTGTACAATGAAGTGCAAGAACTAAAAGGTATATATGGTGAAATCTTGTTTTGACGCAAATATCTTTGAAACATTGTTTTGGCATCAAAATATCGTAAATTTAATATCTTCATTTGTTCAAGCATTTTGTAGACTGATAAAATTTGCGTATTGCCATCTTTTTAAATTGTATTTCATATTTCTTGCATAAAAGGAAATATTAGAGTGTATTGCCGGATAAGACCATTCCTTAAAGGACAAACCAAGACAGAAACATCAATAGAGTACACAGGTGAGAATGGTGAGCTGGTGGTTGCAAACCCCTTAAAGAAAGGCAAAGACACTCATCGGTTCTTTAAATTCAACAAAGTCTTTGGCCCTTCATCAACTCAAGGTTTAAGCCTCTTCTTTGATTTTCATACAATGAAAAAAAATATATAGTTAAAAAGTTGTACTAAATCTCCTGTCTATGCAGAGGAGGTATTCTTAGACACTCAACCATTGATTCGTTCCCTTCTTGATGGCTATAATGTGTGCATATTTGCTTATGGTCAAACAGGTTCTGGAAAGACTTATACAATGGTAAGTAAACATATCTATGTAAAAGATAATATGATGTCATTCTTTATGAGTTTATGTCAAACATGTGTTTTCCATTTTATGTATCCAGAGCGGACCAAGCATAAATTCAGAAGAACATTGGGGTGTAAACTATAGAGCTCTAAATGACTTGTTCCACTTAACTCAAAGTAGTCAAAACACAGTCATGTATGAAGTTGGTGTTCAAATGGTTGAGATTTACAATGAGCAAGTCCGTGACCTACTTTCTGATGATGGTCCCAGTAAAAGATATCCTTCTCTAATTCTAATCTAGAACTCGACATTTTATTGTTTTATTTTTGATGTTCAAGTGTTAATCTTCCTTAATTTGCATATACACACTTGGGATTTGGAATACTGCTTTACCAAATGGCCTCGCAGTTCCTGATGCAAGCATGCATTGTGTAAGATCAACTGATGATGTTCTTGAGTTGATGAATGTTGGATTGATGAATAGAGCTGTTGGTGCAACAGCTCTTAATGAAAAGAGTAGTAGATCACACAGGTTACAAATACATTTTTATTTTTATTATTTCGTTTAAATACATTGCATAGGTAAGCTAAAACATATTGCTTGGTCATTTTTCTTGTGCAGTGTTCTTTCTGTTCATGTACGCGGTGTTGATGTCAAGACCGACTCCGAGTTGCGTGGCAGTTTGCATTTGGTTGATCTTGCTGGAAGTGAGAGGATCGATCGGTCTGAAGTAACCGGAGATAGACTCAAAGAAGCTCAACATATAAACAAGTCATTGTCTGCTCTTGGAGATGTTATTTTCGCTCTAGCACATAAGAATCCTCATGTGCCTTACAGAAACAGCAAGCTCACTCAAGTCCTCCAAAATTCCTTAGGTACATTCTCCGAATAATGATGAATTTTCTTAGACTATGTGACATTTTTTGTTTGTTTTATATTGTTAGGAGGACAAGCGAAAACTCTAATGTTTGTTCAGATAAATCCTGATGAAGATTCATATGCTGAGACAGTAAGTACTTTGAAGTTCGCGGAAAGAGTTTCGGGTGTCGAGTTAGGTGCAGCAAGAAGCTATAAGGAAGGACGAGATGTTAGACAACTCATGGAACAGGTGCGTCTGATATTTTTTTCAAACCCTCAACAAATAGGATTGAATCTTGATTATTTATCCTTGAATCTTGATATATTTCATGCAGGTATCCAACTTGAAAGATATGATTGCTAAGAAAGACGAAGAACTTCAAAAGTATCAGAATATAAACGGTGGTATCAAAAGAAGTGGTTTAAACAATCTAAAGTTTGAGTCTACTTCTCCAAGAAGACATTCTTTGGGAGGAGCGTCTCCAAATTCTTCAAGGCAAAGACAAGGATCTCGTTTACTCGGAAGAGCGACTTCAGATTCTGCAGATGAATGTATAAATCAAAGTGCATCCAGATTATCGCCTAAGTTCTCTGGTAAGGCTAAATACAACAGTATATTGAACTATTATTAGACCATTAATTTTTAAAATTTGTGTTTCTGATGTTTGTCTTTCAATGGGGATAGAAACTGATGGCTCGAATCTCTTGTCTGAAACCTCAAGTCCTCTTGAAACGTCTGAACAAGCAGACCAAAATGAAAAGTGAGTATATATCATAGTTAATTTTACTTTTTAAATCTTATGATTTATTTAAGAGTTAAACTTTGTTTAGTGTTCATTGTGTATCTGTTGACTGCAGAGCTAATGTTGAACCATCAAAGATACTAAAGCATACACTAAAAGCGGAACAAACGAGACCTTCTCGTCTGTCAATTTCCACCTCCTCCTCCTCCTCTAAGGCTTTAACAGGTAATCTCATGCACCATTGACTCTTACTTAACCAACAATGGTTGCGTTGTATGGAACGAACGTAGCATACCATAAATGACAATGCAAAGTATCACTAAAATATTACTCCATATGTTGTAAGTTGTAACCATTCAGATCCAAAGTGTTTGGCATGGAGTCATGATGTGTTTCTCTTTTAATGGCAGGTTCCAAAAGACAGAGTAATGGCTTTTCAACTTCAGTGAAACCTCTTACCAGAAAGCGATGAAAAGCATAATTGCGGTAACGTTAAAGATTCAAGTCTATGCTCGGAAGCTTTCGTTCTTCTACACTACCATGAACTAACAATGTTTTGTTTATCAGAAACTCGAAAGTAAGTAATGATAAATGTATCAAATGGAAAATGCTTGTGATGATGTGTATGGTGTAACATACAAGCAAAATCTAACAACCTTAAATGGAAACTAATTGTGTAACATATTTTAGTAACTATTACAATCTTGGTTCAGTTACTTGGTCAATTGTTCGTAAATGTTTTTAAATGGAAAAAAGAAAATTATTATAAAATTTAATCCTTGCAGCAAGTGAATATAACCGGATTTAGAGCGTGACCAAAACACATTTAAAGAGAGAAAAAAACATAAGCATGACGCAAAACTTGATCTTATCTAATTAAGTTTTAAACATGCAAACCCAAAAATGCTAACACCGAAGCAGCCACAGCAAGAACCAGTCCCCCAAGTTTATTATATCCTGTAGAAAAAAAAATAATCCAAACATTACAACACTGACCGTAACACTTAGAAAAGTACAAGAGATCTAATAATGTTGAAGCTGTTCTATACTTGTTTATCGTCTTCAGTATATTTAATTTCTAAATCAGATAAAACTGAAACCTGAAATATAATTTTTAAAACCTGAAAGCTACTACAGCTCATATCCTTAACATGTGAAAGTTACGTATCGTCTGCTCTCTAGATATAAACTCATCATTATATATATATATATATATATATATATGTTCACCTCTGCTGGAGAAGGAACCGCTGCGAGTAGGGGATGGAAGCGGTGACAACGATGAATCGTAGGTATCAAAACTCATAAGACATTTAGGAGACCAGATCATAGCCCAACGCTTATCACTACAACACTCAATGATCTCTTTTAACGCTAGTTTCAGGCATGTGGTACAGTTCCCAGGATCCAGATAAGGAGTGCACTGAACAATAGACTCAAGATCATACAACTTATCGAACCTAGTCGTGTCCATAAGATAATATGGAGCAAGCGACGAAGATAGCATAGATGATCTGACGATAACTTCACCCATTTTGTAAGACAACCTCTCTCCAAATTTACCAAATCTTTTGGGTATTAGATGGGTAGACCACCACAAGGTACTAGGCTGTGTTTCTAAAGTCGAGAGGAAGAACTTATCTGAGTAATGAACCATACAATCGAAGTAGTAAATGATTGCTTCACGGTTGTTGGTACAGTTTTTGGCGATCTCGGTTGTTGCGGTCTTGACGCAGGAGTTGCAAGTTGTTCTGTTGACGTCTCCTGTGCACAAGAACATTCCGTGGACTGTGTCTGAAGCTAGACCGGTCGTGAGGTTGTAATAGTTAGCTAGGGTGGATTGGTTGCTTAGAGTGGAGAGAAGAGCGTTGAGATTTGTGTGGTAAGTTGAGTTGCGAGTGAAGTTTCCGGATGGTTTGTTGCAGAAAGTCTCCATGTGGTCGGATTTGGACATTGTTTGGATAGTGGTGAAGAGAAGACATAAGAGAGAAGAGAAGCAAAAGAAAGCAGAGAGTCTCCTTGTTGTTGCCATGCTTTTATTTTTTGTTGTTGTGAGACAAAACTAAGACGAAGATGAAAATGATTTCTATAACAAGTTCAGTAGTTAGTCCGTATTTAACTACTTTTTCTGTTTGTCATTATCTTTGGTCTTTGTTTAACGTATACTTGTCTTTTCTTTGTATTCTCCCGAAAAGAGTTGACTAACGAGTGTAAATATTTATACTTCAACTGGAGGTTAATTAACTCTGAGACCTATAACTATGTGAAAATATAAGATAAATGAAATGATCTTAATAATAATGTAGTTAATGACCTGTGAATATATACATCTCATATAGTAATTGACCACTTTTAATCCCAAAGTGAATTTCATATTGACAACTAGAACTTTTTTTTTTAAATCTATAGATTTTTATTCAACCCCGATAAAACGGGAATTGAAATCCGAAATACAAGCTCTATTTAAACAAAATATTCCAAGTCAACGTTTTACGAATTAGCTTTGCCCACCCGCTAAACCCAGCACATTACGTTAATTCGTTTTTAAATTTTTTGGAAAATTGATTGCTGTTCTCAACCATCGACGATGATCACATAAAAGTGAGGTTCTCTTCGTTGCCTCAGATGCCGAGAGTTTCTATGTCGTCTTTGGAGTAGCTAGCGCTCGATGAACTCCTCAAATTATAGTCGTCACTGTTTATGAAGTGATAGACAAAAGAAAAGATGAAGAATACTCTTACCAAGAGAAGCCATCTCCATAACCGCCACGAACGTTGCAAGAAACCGGGTTGATAGCTACGCCACCTCCATAGCCGCCACGAACGTTGCAAGAAACCGGGTTGATAGCTATGCCACCTACTGCCAAGCGAGTCTCCAATACCTGCATAAAAGGTCAAGCCACACTGCCGTAAGGAACAACCATTTCCTTACCAGACCAAAATGACATTGGGATGTGAGCTAGACGAACTGCTGACTCAAGGCGACCAATGACTCCGGAGAGTCACCTCCACAGATCCGACCATCGAGAACCAAAGGATCACTTGAATGCTGATAAAAACATGATATGGAGTCAACGGAGCAAGGAACACGAAGACATAGAGACCGAACTCCGAAATAAAGTTGCCTCTTCTACAACGGGGGGGGGGGGGGGGGGGGCTGGACAGGAGACCGTGTGAGAAAGGTCTGAAGAGAGGTGGGGAAGTTGAGGATCATCGAGAAGCCATACATGACTGCATGTCACGACCACCAGCCTCAACCACACGTGTCTGAACGAGCCGGCCACCATCTCCGCCTGCGTAACATAGCTCCAGACACACCATCGAATAAACACCCAGTACAGACTTGATAACGGAAGGAAAGGTTGAAATATTGCCGACCTGGAGAGGACCAAGGACCTACCGCTGTTACCAAAAGAGCCACCACACAGTCAACAACGCCGCTGGCTGCCAACGACGCCGCCGCCAGCCAGAATGAGAATCAAACCGACCAACGACGTAGAGATCTAAAGAAGATCAAAAGGGGAAAACAAACTCCACCGTAAACCTTAAGAACCGACTACTCAACATACCACATCTACCACCACCTCGCCGAGCCACCAGAAGGAGATAAGACACCACCGAAGAATAAATCCCTTTGCGCGTGGAGTAGATCTCGGAAGGACCTGCAATGCCAGAGCCTCGAGCATGTGGAGGGGAGAAGAGGAGCGGCGAGCAGCAAAAGAAAAATGTGTCAAGAGGAAGAGGAGCTCTTCTGGTATCGGGGCGCACTTTTACTCGCCGTCGGTCACCAGAAAGAAAACACAAACTTAGATGAAAGTTGGTTGGATGTGAGAAGAGAAGAGAGAGAATAAAGGGGAGAGAGAAAGTCTTGTCTATTCTCTTGGGAATAATCTTAGGTTACAACTAGAACATCCAATTGACTAGTTTGTGCTAGTGTCATTATTACTAATAATATATACTCCTTTGGTTTCATAAAATTACATGGTCTCAAAAAGTTATTTCAAAAAGTTATATTTTTTATATTTTTGATATATATTTTACTAATTAATAATGATTAATCACAAATTTTTTTGAAAAGTAATTTCACTTATTAGATTGTTATTGATTTAAGTTTATAAGGAAAAGATAATCACAAAATTTTATGCATTTATTATATATCTTCTTTTTTTTGTCGTCAAGCATTTATTATATATCTTATTAATATGTATGAAAATTCATAAATATCCATTATATTAAAACTGATGTAGTAACTAATAAATATACGAGGTAGATGATATGAGAACAAGAGATGGGCCTATTTCAAAATAGACCTAGACTATGAAGAAAATAGAAGAGATAGGCCTAGCTCGAAAAGCCTACACTTGCTGGGTCACAATACAAAAGGTATCTTAAAGTTTACAGCTCTGGAAGAACTCTTGGTTGCTGTAGTCTCAGACAATTCCTTCATGCTTGTCCATGCCTTTCTCTTCCTTTTACCACCAACTGTTGTCTTCTCAGGAACACTTACGGGCTCAACTGGTTTTTTACTTTTGGATTTCCTTATTCTCTTCTCTCTCTCTAATGTAAGCATTGGCTTTGGTGTCTCCACAACACTTTTGGGATCAGGTGAACAAGGAAGCATGCTACTTCTGTTCTCCACCATGACTTCTTTCTCGGTCTTAGGACGTTGACGAGGAGTTCTCTTTGGCGTGGGTGGGTACATCTCTTTCATCTGACCTTTTGTAGTTCCTCTCTTGAGATTGCGGTGAGAACAGAAGTTGCAGTGGTAAACTACATTGTTCTGAGGCAGAAACATGTTTGGCTTCTTGTTGCGCCTCCTCATGTGTTTCTTCTTACTAGCGGAAACCTTCTCGATTCTAACATTACAATTGAAGCCAGGCTGAAGAATAGTCTCACACCTACACGAGACAAACAAACATACTCTCTCATTGTGGCTAATAGAAAATCAGATAAACAAGAAGCAACACAAAAGCTACTCTTTGAAAGACAATCTGTTTTGATGAATGTTCATAGTCTAAAACCTTTGACAAGAGAAGAGATCAGGATCATGAGGAATATCGGAAGCTTCTCCATCAGCAGCGAGACGCCGACCGAACAAAGCAGCTAACGACGGGATGGGAGACCAGAGAGCGAGACTCTTCAAGTGCTCGTGTCTGAACACAGACTTGAGATTTGGTCCTCCTTGAGCTTTTGTAAGCTTCTTAGCTCCCTTTTTCCCCATCTTGTGCTAACCTCAAGATTAATCTCTGCGATTTTTTTTTTAATTCAATTCAGGAAACTGAGAAAATTAGGGTTTGTTACAATATTTCATTAAAGCCCGCAAAACCTTACTCTTGTCACTTTCTGAGCCTTGCTTAACTTCGTCTTCTTCTTCACAGCCTTCGATTTCGACTCAGAGCAAACCCAGAAAAGGCTTCGATTTCGATTGAGAACAAACCCAGAAGAAGTTTTCGATTTCGTCTTCTTCAAAGCAAGAGTGAAATCTCTGTCGGCGTAGTCTCTTGCTTGTTGCAAAAACAAATTAACCCTAAAGGTTTAGGGCTAAAAAATAAATTAATAAGGGCTGGGCTAAACCCTTTTGCTAGAAGCCCACTTTAACATCCCTGCAAACCAATCACCATGAATGAATTTGTGAGAAACCTAATGCATAATCTGTCTTTGGGAATTAATGATGAATCCTTGAGAATGTTATTTTTTGAACTATATTGTACGAAGATTAACATGATTGAATCCTATGTTATGGTAATACATTTAAAATCTGGCATATGGGATTAAGACATTTCAATTTAGTCATAATAAAAAAGTTGTAATATTCATTGCTCAAATAATAAAGATGAGAACACAATTCTCAAAATATGTCATTAAGAAAGTAAGGCTTGATAATGTTGATGAATTTACATCGCAAACCTTTAATGATTATTGTATGTCAGTAATGATTGATGTAGAGCATCTAGTTCCCCATGTTCATACACAAAATGGCATGGCTGATTCATTGATAAAACGGTTACAATTGATTGCAAAATTGTTGATACTAAGAACAAAACTCTCAATTTCAGTATGGGGTCATGCTATTTTTCATGCGACTGCACTGATTCGGTAGACCGAGTGCATATCATAAGTACTCCTATTACAATTGACATTTGGCAAGAGCCATATGTATTTCATCTATGTGTCTTTGAGTGTGCGGTCTATGTTTTAATAGTTCTGCCACAAAGAACAAAAATGGAACCATAGAAGAGACTAAGAAAATATATGTGGGTTATACATCACCAAGCAAAATTAGATATCTTGTACTGATAACTAGTGATATGTTTACATCACGGTTTGCCGATTACTATTTTAATGATGGTGAATTTTCAGCGCTATAGGGTGGAATTAGAGAAATTCCTAAGAGATTACATGGTGTACACCATCGTTGTTACACGTTGACCCCTTACGAATCAAAGAGAGATGGAAGTTCAAAAAGTTGTGCATTTTTATAATTTGACAAATCAATTACCAGATGCGTTTACAAATATGAGAAGGGTGACAAAATCATATATATCTACAGAAAATGTTCCATCTAGAGTTGTTGTTCCTGAAGAATAGACTGATGGAAATATAATGAATGAATCTAGGGTTCAGTTAAAGAGGGGAAAGCCAACTTGTTCTAAAGATAAAAATCCCCGAAAGAAAAAAAAATTGGTTGAGAAAAATGAAAAAATTCCAGAAGAACGTGATACTAAAAATCTCTGAAAGGAGACGTAAATGAAAATGTTCAATAAGAAATAGATAAAGAGATGTATCTAGATGACGAGAAGGGAACAAAAAAGTATGAGATTTTCATCAACTACGTCCAAGATGAAACGTTATAGACATAAATAAGATAAAATACATTGATGAAATGTTCTCATTTTTGTGTCCAAATATAATAAATCATGAAAGTGATGATCCAGATCCAAGGTCCATATTGAAATGTATGAAAATACATGATTGAGAAGAGTGGAAAATGACCATATAAGCTGAGTTACTCTCCCTAAATAAAAGGAATGACTTTGCACCTATAGTCATAACGCCTGAGTATATAAATTCAGTTGGATACAAATGGATATTCGTGAGAAAAATGAAGTAGCACTATATAAAGCTCAATTAGTTATCCAAGATTTTTCTCAAAGACCAGGAATTGATTTTGAGGAAACGTATTCCCTGGTAATGGATGCAATTACGTTTAGATTTTTGTTGAGCATAGTGTCATCAAAAATTTTTGAAATGAATCTCATGGTTGTTGCTACAACAAATGTGTATAGATGATTGGATAATGATATATACATGAAACTTTTTGAATGATTTAAAATGCCAAAGGAATTGAAAACAAAATTCATTTTTTGGTCAAGTTAAGTCGATCACTATACAGATTAAAGTAATCTAGACGCATGTGGTACAATCGCGTAAGTGAATATCTAATGAGAGAATGATATGTAAATAATGCGATATGTCCATGCATTTTTGTTAAGAAATTATCATCTGGTTTTGTGATTATTTTTGTATATGTTGATGACCTCAATATTATAGAAACTCAAAAGAAGGTTGATGATGCACGAACTCATATGAAAGAAGAGTTCGAAATGAAATATCTCGAAAAGACAAAGTTTTGTCTTGGACTCCAAATAGAGCATTTTCGATAAGGAATCTTTGTACGTCAATCAATTATATGAAAAGGTTACTGAAATACTTTTATATGGACAAAGCGACTCTTTTGAGTACTCTAATGGTAAACATATCTCTTGATGTTGAGAGAGATCTTTTTAAACCCTGTGAAGATAGCGCAGAAATATTAGGTTCTGAAGTACCTTATATTAGCGCTATCAGTGGGTTCTTATATCTTGCAAACTGTACTAGACCTGATATTGCTTTTGCTACTAACCTACTTGCAAGATATAGTTCTGCTCCTACTCAGAGGTATTGGAACCGAATAAAGCATATATTTTGTTACCTCTAAGGTACAATTGACTTACGGTTAATTTATTTTAGAAAATCCGAGTTTGCTATGGTTATTTTTACAGATGCATATCAGATCCTCATAAGTCTTGATCGCAAACCGACTATTTTTTTATAATTGGTGAAACTGCGATCTCTTGGCGTTCCTAGAAACAAACTCTGGTTGCAACTTCTTTGAATCATGCAAAAACTATTGCGCTTCACGAAGCATGTCGAGAATGTTTGTGGTGTAGGTCAATGAGTACCACATACAAGAAGCAAGTAGAATAGCTGACAAACTCAACGAAAATATTCGAAGACAAATCAGCTTGTGTCGCTCAACTGAAAGAAGACTATATCAAGAGCGACAGAACAAAACATATTCCTCCAAGATTTTTTTCGTACATATGAGAACCCGAGAAAAATCAAGAAGTGGACATTGAGTATCTACGGTCATGCGACAAATCGACTGACTTATTTACAAATGATCTTCCTACTACAATATTTTGAAACATGTTTATGGTATCGGAATGCGACATTTGTATGACCTATAAAGAAAAAGTTATGGCGATCATTCTCAGAGGGAGATTACGTCATTGCACTATGTTTCCCTCGTCATGGTCTTTAGCCCATTGGATTTTTCAAAAAAAAAATTAACGAACTAATACGTAATACAAGATGAATAATCAAAGGAAAGTGTTAGAATTGATGATTATTTACTTCTTAGAAACACATATCATCTCTTCCTAAATAGTATTTACATCATCATCAGTACACTTGTCTATTTTGTAAACTTGTCTTCTTCTTCAAGTCGGTTTGTTTTACCGACTCCATCTCCAATAATTAGTACATTGTGTTTGCTCTAAATGATAATGAATGAGACCATTTTTTCCCTTCTCATACATTCTCTCACAAACAAAACCATTCTCATTTTCCTTGCTTTCGTACACACATATACAAACAATAATAATTATCTCAATCAAAGAATTATAAACTCCCACTTCATATAATACACAACAAAATAAATTTTGCAATGTAAAATTTTAGAATACTGTTCATTTATCCTAATCAATTGCTTATATGGCATATCCTCTGGATCAGACCTGGTTATGCGATTAAATTTTATAAAAAATATAATTTACTTGTAAATGTTACTCAAGTCCGTGTTTATAGGTATGTAGGAATTTGTTTTTGCACGAATCATAAACCCAGAGAAAAGTCTTTTTCGAAAGAGAATATGGTTTTTGACCATAGTCAATGGTCTTTTGCAGAGTGGATGGATGTTCTCTATTAATGTTTTGGTAATCCTATTTAACTAGGCTTTAAAGATACAATCATTTTGAATCCAAATTATGGGTTATCTAAAAGTTTCTAATCCGACCGATGATTAATTTCATTGTTGATATTCTCTCACAAGTGGTTGATGTGGATTTTGATGAAAACCTTACCGATTTTGATATTCTCTCCCAAGTTTTTAATCCGACCGATGATCAATTTCATTGTGTTGACTTTCACGTATGAAGGACTCCGGATTTTTTTTGTCAAAAATGTGGAATGTTCATGCATAAAAGAAACGCTTCAAAGATTTGAAGAGGATGAATATGATCCTAAGGGGAACAATGATGATGATAACAATATTGTGGATATGCAGACTTCCACAAATGTGATCCTGCAAAATTTGACAATTTCGATGCTTTATCACAACAAGTTTCTGGAGAGAATAATAACACCAACGCAGAATCAAGTTTAGCTTATTCCACATGTTCTAGTCGAGAATCTGCATCTTTTTAAAAGTAAATCTCAAGACATTCATGTCTTTGATAACTCAATAACTTTTGAGTTGTAGAAAAAATGAATAAGAAAAACCAAAAAGAGATGAAAGACGTTTTTGAGAGCCTACTATCACAGTTTCAGATGGTTTTGTTTTCGTCTGAAGAAAAAAATCATACGCAAGAATCTCGTAATTCAAATAATCATTCACAATATAAATAGAAAGTACAAGAATTCGATATTCCCACAGTCAGTATAAAACTACATTACTGAAATTAATAAAATGTCAAAATGTTTAATAAATATGAAAGACATCATAGTTTAATTTTTTGTCCTTATAAATGAAATTTTAATAAAAAATATAGATATATTAGAGAAATATATTTTTGGAAAAGAAGAAAAAAATAAAATTTACATAATACCTCATTGTCCTAAAGTGATTTAAATCCTCTATATCTATTACTATCATCTTTTATTATATATAGGCAATAATTAACCATTTCACACACCCAACTTTAATAACTAAAAGAGCCATGATAAATAAAAAATCATATATTGTTTATATATCTGTGAACTAAAAATATATATTAGAGAACATATCTAATATTTAACTTTAATTTTCATATGCACTATTTTCTTAGTACAAAAGCATATATATATATATATATATGTTTATTTATATATTTCTTATTTGACAGATGTTAACAAATTTCTTGGACATAGAATATTTGTTTATGTCATTACACGATTTTAATTATTATATAACTATTTTTACATATTTACTATTATATATTGCATATATTTCTTATTTGACAGATATTAACAAATTTCTTGGTCATTACATGTTTTTTCTTTTTCTTATTTTTTGTTTACTTACCCAAAAAGTTATCTTTTAGCATAGAGATATATTGTAGAGCATAGAGCTGTATTCATTATCTTTAGCATAAATTTATATTATTAAGTTTAAACTATTAATCAGACATCATAGTATCATATCATCAGAAGAGTTATATTTTTAGCTTAGAGCTGTATTCATTATTATTAACTAGTAAGTACTTTTATTATACTTCTCTTTACTTGAATTGTCTCAGACTAATTAATGAATTATCTGCAAATTAAACAAAAAAAGAGAGAGTAGACAAAGGTGTTAAAGTCTTTTCAGCCTTCAGTTCAGAGAATGCTTTTAACTCAAAAGCGCTCTTCAACTTTCAAAATGTATTTTTAATTCACTTTCTCTCTCCACTTTTGTCTCTTGTGTCATCGTCTACCTTTTTCTCCCCCCTCTGATGTACATTGCGATTTACATCTCAGAAACCCTAGATTTCGAAATCTAGGGTGTGTTGTTATCTCTTCTCTTCTGTAATAGTAGGAACAGAGAGTGGCCTATTGCCTCATCTCTTATCCCTGTTCTTGTTTTCACTACACATTTAGCAAAATCAAATCTGCATTTATATTGAGCTCAGAGAGAGCTCAAGATTTGGTTTCTTCTTCCAGAATTCAAAAAATAGATCTTTGATAGTAGTATCCCTCCCTTAGGTTTCTTGAACAAAAACCCCAACTTGATTCTTGGGTTCTATTTCAAAACCCTAAAAGTTGATTAGACTCTAATACTTAGAACCTGTCGGAACATTTGGTAGAAATTAGGGGTTTGTAAATGCATGGAAGGTCGAGAAGCTATGCCATTCCCTCCTCCTTTCTACTTCCCAAGAGGACCTTCCGCGAGTGCCATCCACGCGCCGCCGGGTTTCAGGCCAGTGTCCAGCCCTAACCTCCAGCAACAGCAGCACCCTCAGTTTCCCTTGGGACACCATCAAGATTTCAGCCATGGGATTCATATGGGCATGGCTGCTGCTTCTCCTCCTCGGACTATGCAACAACCGCAGATTCCTCATCCCTCGGTTAAGAAGAAGCGAGGGCGGCCGAGGAAGTATGTTCCGGAGAATGAAGGGTGTGATCTTGAACTCTCTCCCATGCACCACAAGCCTAACATCTCTTCTCCAGTGTCTGATCCTAACGCTCCTAAACGAGCTAGAGGTCGACCTCCAGGAACTGGCAGAAAGCAGCGTCTCGCTAATCTCGGTCAGCCTTTGAATTATAGACTTAACTTTGGTTAATATCTTTGAGTTAACTAGTTGCTTTTAGCTCTGTTATTTAGAGATGCTAGTGAAGTTGTTAACTCTGTTGGTAACTGAATGAATTTTGTTTTTATTTTGTGAATCTGAGGAGAATTTGATTTGGTATAAGGAATCACCAGACTGCTAACGTGATGTGAATTTTCGGTTCTCGCTTGCTTGTGCTACCTCAATTGTCTTCACTATAGAAGTACTACTTAGTTTTTGATCTTCTACAGTAAAAGGCTTTGAACTTGGTTGTTGTCGCTTTACTGTTTTAGGTGAGTGGATGAACACTTCAGCTGGATTTGCTTTTGCGACACACGTGATCAGTGTTGACGCCGGAGAGGTGCATTTTAACTAACTCTCCATTGATTTTCTATCAGATATTTTTGAGTTTGAGCTTGCTTAATATTCTTCTTCTTTTGCAGGACATTGTCTCAAAAGTTCTTTCGTTTTCACAACAGAGGCCAAGAGCCCTTTGTATTATGTCTGGAACCGGAATGGCTTCTGCATTGACGCTACGTCAAACCGGATCATCAGCGCCTACTCTGTCTTTTCAGGTCTCAAAATATTGTCCTCTTTGGTCTCACAAAACAAACTCCTTTTTTCATCTTCTTTGTTTTTTGGTTGCTGTTTAGGGGCACTTTGATATACTAAGTTTACAAGGATGTTACTTGGTGAATGAAGAAGGTGGGTCTAAATCAAGAACTGGAGGTATTAGTGTCTCTCTCTCCCGCCACGATGGTTTTCTCATTGGTGGCACGGTTGGAACGCTTATTGCAGCCAGTCTCGTTCAGGTATCAATGTTGTAAAGATTCTTGTTTGAATGGTTCTCTCAGTTCCTGATATGACTTGAACCGGAACTTGCATTGTTGGTTTTTGTAGGTGGTGGCGTGTAGTTTTGTATACGGGAGTGCAAAGCCTAAAGTAATCAAGCAAGAAAACGGGTCAAAGGAAGACAACACCGCCAAAAAGGACAACCGCCTGGAGACGCCGGCCAGTGAACAGCCGGCGTCGCCAAGAGCATCAGAATCAGCAGCAGAGGCGGCTCAGACGCCACTGGACTACTCTTCTCCAGGATGGGCAGGGTCTGGTGGTGGCAGCAGAACTACTGACTCAAGAAACAGTAACCACCTCACTGATATTGACTTGACACGAGGATGATTCAGTCAGTCTTATTCTTACTACTACTACTTATTAGAACATTGCAGCATCATACAGATATCGTTTGGTGCTGTACATAAACTGTTGTTGTAGTTTGTTAAAAAAAAAAAAAAAGCTGTTGTAGATTTTCTTTTCGTTCTTTTGGATTTTCATGGGAGTGCGATGTTACCAGAGAGATTTCAGGGATTTAATTTTTTTTTCTTTTTTTTGTGTCTTAACATTTCATCTGTTGTAACATAACTCATTTTCTATTTCTCTAAGGAAATTATTTATATAATTGTTGGCTACATCAAGCTTCTTAATTTTGTATTCACGACAAAATAAAACTGGTATATTTTCGTTTGATTGACTGGTTTTGTGGTTCACAATTAGGTTGGGTTGATCACAAATCTGGTAGGTGTTATTAAAACAAAGTTGAAGGAAACACATGGAAAGGTAACCAAGTTGTATAATGATTTTGTTAAATAAATGAAAAAAAAACTCATAATTCACATTCTCCTGCTTATATACTTGTTGAATCTGCTCTTTCAGTTGGTTTATTTTCTTTTATGAGTTAACAGATTTTTAACTTTCCACCTTGACAAAGCTCTTATACATTTTTCTATAACCTTATAAAAATAACCCAAAGATATATGAATGCATTTCTGGTCCTATACTCCTGAATTCCTTAACTTCTGGTTTGAATCTCCACCTGTTGTCATATCGAAACAGACCTTTCGTGTTACATTTAATATCATCGGTACAGGCCAAGATAGGCATGTGATCAGAACCTATCCAAGGCAGCCATCTAACATACACAAAAGGATATAGATGCATCCAATCATAATTTGCCATTGCTTTATCTATTTTGAATTTAATCTTGTATTTGGATCTTATTTCAATCCATGTATAGGATCCTCTTATTCTTTTTAGATCATGTAAACCCATAACTGAAATTATGAACCTAAAAAGAGAGAAAGAAGCTCTGACCTTATTACTCCTTCCTTCTCGTCATTTACTTCGATGTCATTAAAATCCCTTTGCATCAGCTTTGGTCTTCCTTGATATAAATTTACAGCTGAATTATACATTAATTTCTTCCATTGATACTGCATATACTTCAATACTAATTTCAATATTCTGTCATGTGAGGCTGTCACTCATCAAGTAGACTAACCATAAATTGACATATCACTTTAATTATTGAAATTTATTAAAAATTCACATTTATTACTCTCTTATTATTTATATTAAATATATTAACACAATATTAAATAGTCCATATAATTTAATGATTAAATATGAATTAAACACAAAACAATTGTCAACTTTATATTTTAAATATTCTTAACATAATTTTAAACAAACAATTTAATGATTAAAGATGATTTAAACCCAAACCAATTATAACTTAAAAATATAAAATTAAAACTTTTTTTGTACTAATTATTTATATTTTAAGTACTTTAAAGAAGTATATAATCATTTACATCATATATTTTATAACTGAAATAAATATTAAAATATTTACATAGTTTATAATTTAAATACAAGTAAATAAACATAAAAGAATATGAATAGTCATTTATCATTTGATATCATAGACCATAAAACTAGGAGAACTTTTTAAAAATAAGTATTCAAGAATTTCTATTGTTTCATTAAGCACAATAATCATCTACAATATATAAAATCTCCTACGTCATATATGCTATATTGTTTTAATAATTATTTTTAATATATATTGGTTTGAAATACATATTAAAATATTTTTATTATCTTATAATTTAAAAATGTAAATAAACTGAAAAGAATATGAATAGTCATTTACCATTTGATATCATAAATGGAAAAAACAACATAAATTATTAAAAATAGTATTAATAAATTTAGTTGTATTAATCTATTGTTAAGCTTTAAATTTTTTATTGAAAAATTAATGACCAATGTTAATCAAAACTTATACTTAATAATACTTTTAACATTATATATAAGTAAATAATTTTAAGTAAAATCAGAATATTAATCAATACAATAAAATATTTCAATTTAATGATAATATATAATAATTTATTAATATTTGACAAGCCATTTATATTAAATAAAATTAATGTCAAAAATCACATTTTAAAAATTAATTAATATCATTTTGTTTTACATATCATAATTATTTATTTGGATAACATGGTATACTTGGACATTAAATATAATAACATATATAAAATTCAAACAAACATTTATCTTTATGACTAATAAATTAGTAGGTTTTCAAGTTGCATAACTAATTTAAAATATGTTTAGTATAATGCATTTTCCACATTTCTATGTTAAATTCAGATAACTATAGTTATAAGAAATTTGCTTACTATTAAAGTCAAAATAGAACAAATATCAAAAATAAAATAACACATTTACATTTTCGTGAATTATTGTAACAGTTAAACAATTATATGATTTATAAAAAGGATGATAACAAAATAATGAAGTTAATGTAACTTATTATTAAAAATAAAATAAAAAATAAATAAATCATAAGTTACGTGAACATAAGATCTAAAGTTATTATATCTAAATAATTGTGCAAAATAAAATTCATTACTTACTAACTTAAAAATCTTAAATGTAATTTCAATACTGATAAGAAAAAAAAACATATCTCAAGAGTTCAACAAGAGACGCAATATCAAATAAAATGACAAAAAAACAAAGAAGTGAAGAAATGCAACTAAATGACTTATACAAAATAAACAAACTAGAAAAATGTACACCGACATAATACAAATAGAACATAAACTTATTCAAACAATCACAATAATCGTATTAAAAACTTAGTCAACTGAGGAAAATTAAGACTTGACCATTTTACAACAAACAAATTCAACGTAAAAAATAAGAAAATAAGAAAAATAACAAAAAATACTAATCAACACATAATAAAACCAAGCCCTTTAAAACTTAACACAAAATTTAAACACTTTTGAAGTTGTCACATGAGATTCCACGTCAAAAATTCGTTTCCTGACAATGCGACACGTGTCCTAAACATTAAAACACTGTGATTTATTAAATATAAGAGTATAACAACATGCAAATTATATAATATAATTAATAATATATATAACTTTTATGATATGATATTCATATTTAAAATGTTGATTTACGCAATTTTATATTTTGTGTTAAGTTTGAAATTCTTTTTTCACTTTTATCAAACTAAGTCTAAGTAAAACATTTTTTTGGTGAACAAAATTTGTGCTAATATTTATTTATTTAATAATATTATAAATTTATTAATTTTTAGTTCATAAACTTTATTATTGATATTAACTTTATATATAGTAGAAGAAAACAGAAAACATATTTTACTTAAAAGTTATAATATAAAAAACTTTTTATGTTTTAGTAAAACTGATGTCTAATTCATAAAATACTACAAAGCTAAATACGTTTATTGTTTTTTGGTATTAAACTTAATAGATCGAATACTAGCGTATATAACCAAACCAAATCAAAGTATCTATGGTTTTATTATGGTTGCTATTTTTATAAATCAAAATATCTAAAATTCGAAATCTGGATTGAATATCTTTACAAATTAACCAAAACTACAAACATATATAGGATTGTTAAAAAAATTCCACAAATATGGTATTAGAAGTTAAAGACTTGAAGATTGCTTGACTAACAAGTAAATACTCACACCACCTGAACAAAAAAAATTACAGATACATACAACGACTTTATTTTTCTTTAAAAGAAGCCTCAAACATGATTCACAAACCCAGTTAATAACACCTTACAAAAGAGGTTGAACCCAACACTTTTAACAAACCTAGATAATACATCCAATCACTAGAAGAACTTTCATAAGGTCCAACCAAACGTACTCGCTTCAAAATCCACCAATTTTTAAAACATACAATACACATCTTATGCAAAGGCAAACCTAAAACACAAACCACAAAGTCATATAAAAATAATAACCTAGATCATAAGTAAAGTATATCTCGCCCATAGGGCGGACCGACCCTAGTATATATACATATACATATGTCACACAAAAGATGTTTGAGCCATCTTCAACATACATATCAGTCCGGTACAACAATGGATTTCCCAAAAATGAATCTTAACCTCATTGTTCTATATTAGCTCACAGTGACCCAACAAAAGAGTGCTCATATCATAGATCTTTAACTACGCTGATTACATAACTATTTACGTTCTTGGTTTCAAATAGAAACATGATATCAGGCTTGAAGTTTCTCATGATATCAGGCTTGAAGTTTCTCATGATATCTTTTAGATGTGGTATTAATGCTTTTACAAAATAAACATTGAAAATAAGCGAAAAATATAAGCTCAAATATTTTCGCATTTGTTTGGACATGTGCAAGGCCAATTTAAAATAAAGTGAATTATATGGGCTTTAAGACCATAACAAATGTAGGATCATTTATTTTGGCCCACTTAAAGCCCATTCAAATATTTGAATATAACGACGACGTTCGCCGGTGGCACTAGGGTTTTACCTATCTTCTTCTTCGCTTCTCTATCTCTCAGTCTTCCTTCACTGAAGCGGCAAGCAACGAAACTCAAACGCGAGCAATCATGGATCCGAAACCAGTATCGATGTGGAGTTCCATAGTGAAGAAAGATCCTCCCTCAAAGCCTCCGACAACCGACGTAGCTCCGTCGGCGATTCTCGGCATGGTCGGAAACTGCAAATCCACAAAGGGAATATCTATGGCTGTTGTTGACGCCAACGCCGTCATCGAAGGTAGCCAGAGCTTAACCAACTTCGCCGACAAATTCGTAACCGTCCCTGAAGTCCTCTCTGAGATTCGTGACCCTAACTCTCGCCGTCGTCTTGAGTTCATCCCTTTCACTATCGAAACCATGGAGCCTTCTCCTGAATCGGTCAGTAAAGGTAATGCAATTGATTCACAATCTCTCAGTTTTGGATTAGATGGTGAAAGCAGCTGTTGTTTTGTTTTGTTGCAGTTATTAAATTTGCTAAAGCTACTGGTGATTTGCAAACACTCTCTGATGTTGATGTTAAGTTGATTGCTTTGACATACACTCTTGAGGCTGAGGTTCATGGGACCAAGAATCTTAGAGATGTTCCTCCTCCTATTCAAACTGTTAGGGTTAGGAGATTACCTGAGAAGGAGTTACCTGGCTGGGGATCTAATGTGGCTAACTTGGAGGAGTGGGAGGCACTTGAGAATGAGACCGAGGAGGAGAAATCAAACACTACTTCCAAAATCCTTCCGCTTAAAGACCTTAACATGAACGTCTTACCCTCGGATAGCTGTTCTGAGGTTGGTTCTGTTGCGTCTCATCAAGAAGAGGAT
Source organism: Moricandia arvensis (assembly GCA_905132765.1). NCBI lineage: Eukaryota > Viridiplantae > Streptophyta > Magnoliopsida > Brassicales > Brassicaceae > Moricandia > Moricandia arvensis. The sequence goes on from CAJHQP010000113.1 coordinate 287,750, forward strand.
GAGGTAGAAGGCGGAAGGAGGCAGAAGAAGTACCCGCCTAAGAAAACAGAGGTGAAGCTTGAGGGTAAGATGGTGGTGGAAGGAATAGATGCATCACAGGGGGGATATGATGAAGAAGATGGTGGTGAATGGAGACCTGCGGTTAGTAGCAGTACTCACAGGAAGTTCCTTAGGAGAAAGGCCAAGTGGGAACATTACAATGCCTTGGCTGAGCAAGAAATTCAGAAAGATCAAGAAGCTGACAAAGCTCGTAACCTGAACCAGGACTCTAAAGACGCTGGTGAAAAGTGTGCAAAAGATAGCGGAAAGAATGATGAGGAGCTTTCGTCCATCTTAAAAGATATGAAGTTGGAGGAAGATTCATTAAAGGCTCTCCAAGAAGAACCTGAAGAGACGAATTTGAGCAATGGTGAGGGGATCGATGTTGCTAGTGAGGATGGTGATACCTTTGAGGCATCATCTATGGCAGATGATGGTAGCAGCGAGCAGAGTTGGTCATTGAGAGCCTTATCTGAGTCCAGTGTAGCTTGTATAACCGGTGACTACGCGATGCAAAATGTTATTATTCAAATGGGTTTGCGTTTGCTTGCACCGGGAGGTATGCAAATTCGCCAACTAAACAGGTACAACTTTATGAATCAGATGTTCCTTTTACCCCTTTCATTAGCTGAGGGGGAGATGTCTTATACTTGATTGCATTTGGATGTTCAGGTGGGTGTTGAAATGCCATGCTTGCTACACAGTAACTCCTGAAATTGGAAGAATCTTCTGTCCCAAGTGCGGTAATGGCGGCACTCTGCGCAAAGTAGCGGTTACAATAGGCGAGAATGGCACCATCATAGCTGCACGTAAACCACGTATAACACTTCGAGGGACTAAAGTAAGTAGTCCAACCACCCTGTTTTGCTGTTCGTTGGTTAGCTCTGCATTTAAGCAAGAAACCCTCGTTTCTTTGTGCAGTTTTCGATACCGATGCCTAAAAGCGGAAGAGATGCAATCACCAAGAATCTGGTTCTAAGGGAAGATCAACTTCCTCAAAAGTACCTCCATCCCAAGACCAAGAAGAAAGCAAGCAAAGAGGTTAGTAACTATAGAAACTCTAATGGAGGAAGAACACATTTTGAATTGATTATATTGTGTGGTCTTTTTTTGTTTACAGGGAGATGAGTATTTTATATCAGACGATGTGTTCATGAACCATCACAGTGATAGGAAGGCACCATTGCAGCCTCCAGTGAGAAAAGCTATGGTGATTTTCAGTCAGAAACGGAACCCTAATGACAACCATTACTCTCGTTCTATGCACTGATCTCTTTGTTTCTACCCGCATAGCAAGCATCTCTTCTATGAGAAAATTTGTGTTTGCTATTTTATGAAGTATACAATTGGCTATGTTTTGTTTTTCATTTCCTTTCGTATTATTATAACTTTCAGACATTTATGCTGTTGGCCCAGTTTTGGTCTCTCATCAATCATATAATAGTCTATAATGGTCTCTTGTCAGCCTCCTTTCTTGAAGTTTCCTATCATAATGCTAACGTGGTATGAGGGCAAGTCTCTTACGCCTCACTGGACTTATTCCCGGTGTTTATAAGAGCACCATTAACCCTAGCAACCCAACCCAAGTGGTTGCTTTTTTTTTTTTTTTTTGATTTAAAAAAAAAAAAATTAAAATGAACTATTCACGGGTCGCTACGTGTCCGTGGGACCCGTGAACAGTACAAGCATCATTGCTTATTTAAAAACAATAAGTCATGGTGCTTAGAGTTTTAACGGGTCCTACCCGCTAAGCAACCCTCTAAGCACTCCTTAAGAATTTGGGTTAAAGGTGCCCTAATGTTACTGAGGCTATCATGTATGCTACAAAAACAATATTTCATGACAGTATTTCTATAAAATATTTAGTACTGAAACTCTCTGAAATTAGAAGACAGATCCTTTGAACTCTATTATTTTTTTGAACTCTATTATTTTTTTAAAAAAAATTTACCGTTTAAAAATATTAAAAATAATGCCAACTATAAATTTATATATTATGTATTTTTTAAATTGTACATAATTTATATTGAAGTTGTGTAAATAATTTACTATATTAACTTTTAAATAGACTAGAATTTTAAGATTCAAAGAATTCTAACCAACTTTAAAATTTATTTTGGTGTCATTATAATGAGGATGGATTATATTCGGTTAAGTAGGGTTATTGGATTAGTTCACATCTCCTGGACAATGAACCTATATGGCCTATTCCCATAAAAAAATGATCTCAAACAGAGTATCTGGAAGATGACTTCTCTTCCAAAACTAAAACATTTCTTATGAAGAATGTTGTCAAAAGGTATACCGGTGGGATGCAATTTAAAGAGACGACATATGATTCGAGATGCACAATGCAAGAGATGTTGCCAAGATGATGAGACAGAGGAACATCTATTTTTAATGTACCTATGCCAAAACCATTTGGGGAGCTTCATATATGTCAAATGATATTATCAACAACTCTACGGCCACTTTGGAGGAAAAATAGAAGACTGCATCAAAATGCAGTATATTAACAGGATTAGTGCACTTGCAAAATCTTCCAATTTGGATTATATGAAGACTATGAAAAAGTTAAAATATGGTCATCTTTGAAAATAAAAACATCCATTGGAGGACACTACTTCAACAAAGTCACACTGATGGCTGATGCTAAGGAATGACATGAAAATTTTGTCAATTAGAAGAATTGACACAAAGAAAATATGCCGACTGATTGAAATTTTTATGCACAATGGAGAAGAC